>BFEA01000012.1:1906458-1917618 GCA_003427395.1 Chara braunii
CAAGTGGGTCCTTGTGACACACGGGGATGGGGGCAGCCAGCGCTCAACCTGTCATCCACGTGGCTGGCCTTGTACGTAAGAGGTTATGAACAGGTGGAGCTTTCCTTACCTCTTCCCCTTCCCCTTTTTTTCCTTTTCTTTTTTTCTTTCCCTTTTTTTCGCTTCTGCGCTCTGATTCACAATGTGACAATATATATATGTATATATAAGCATGGAAACATGTATTTGATGTCCTGCCCAAGCCAGTGATCCTAATCCAAGCAGTCCTGTCAAATGATGATTAACCATAGATTCAACGTCTGCAGTATATACATATATATTGTTTTAAGGAGCTGCCTGATCAACCGTGGGCAGAAAAGGGAGAGAAAATAAGCAGGTCGAAATTGTTTCGTCGGGATTTCACCTTCTGCGGAGTCCCCTGACAGATCATGACAAGGAGTCCGTTCGTCGAACGGCTAAGGACTGTCGAGATACTCCCCGCCTACCGGTAGCATTCACGCTTAGAAACGGAGGTCTCCGATCGTCGTGCAAACGGAGAGAGTCATCTGTAATCGTAGATGCAGGAAAATGTACGACCTACAGAACAGATGCTGTTCAAGTACAACACAGTCGTGGAGGCAATCCATTTTAACCTCTGTTTCAGGTGGCGACCACCCACTGCAAGTACACACAGTCGCGGAGGCAATCCACCTTAATCTCTGTTTCAGGTGGGGACCACCCACTGCCGAGCAACAGGTGCCCTGCGGTCGTGTGGCACCCAGCACTCCACTCTGAGGTCGTGTGATGTAAATCGGAGTAAGTTCTCTCTCGTCACCAGACGAAAGGCTTGGCAGAGTGCTGGCCCATACCCTAAGAAAAACCAGCAAAAACCAGCAAAGGCTTCACAATACCGAAGGTCTACCACGTCTGGTAAGTGTGTATGTGTCTATCATGTGTATTTACTATTTAGTATTTATATTTGATATCTGTGCATGAATATATAATATAATATATATAATATAATACACGTATATGGTGAAGCACAGGCAGCCAGGTGAAACGGGAGCTGTGTCAGCCTTCCTTGCTGCTTTACGCGACTCTACAGGAGGCTGAACCTTCGACATTCTGTCCCCCAAACAGATGATACTGTAAATTGCTAGTTGACCTGGAATTGTCAGTCACAGGTGGGGAGCGACCACTGTCGCGGAATCGATGGCGGAACTTTGATGCGCGAAGTTGGGGCAGTGAGGGCACCAATAACTACCTCGACGGGTAACTGGTGACGAAACGAGATCAGACTCCACTCCCTTTTTCTATAATTCTCTTTTTTGTTATTCTCTTTTTTTGTTCTTTCTATTTGTTCCTATGCTCTTATTTTATTTTCCTGTTTTGCGTTTTGTCCTGCTTTATTTGTTGTTTTCCATTTGTCTGGTTGCTTCCGATTTATTTATGTTTGCTGTTCTTTATGGTTGGGAGAAACTCGCGCAGGAGAAAATTCACATCACAAGCTGATGAAGTAATCATAACAACTCTCTTGATCATCATACAATAGATAACGGTGTAGTCTCTTGTTGACGAAGGCCCCCTTCATGTGCCTTCACACAACGATGTAACTCTCTTCTGGATTATATATGCCAGCGTGTATAATCAATCATGTACGCTATCCGATTTAGCCTGGACTACCTCATAGACCATGAGGTGGAGTCCCGTGCAGGTGGAGTCCCATGCTGCTCCCGCCTATGTCCACTTGAGGAATGTGTCTCGATGGAGCTATCCTCGCGTCCACCAGCGTCTTCTGCCTTCGGCCTTCCTCGATTCCCAAGGATCGACCTGTCTATTGCCACCCTTTACTCGACCGCTCTGCACAGCTATGGTGCTTGTTCCTTGTTCCACACAAGCACAGCCGACCATTTTTCTCAGGGGTATCGCGAACTCTGGGCACCGTGGTGAGTCCTTATCCATCAGTCAAATGCATCCTGGGCAGGCTGTTGGGGTTCGACCTATTGACGAGTCGGTGAAAGTCCTGGCATAGTCGTGTATTTTTGTTTGTGGACTTGTGTATAGTGAACATGAGAGCCCTCCGGGTGGGGGGGGGAGGTGTGAGAGAGAGAGAGAGAGAGAGAGAGAGAGAGAGAGTTCAATGATTCTTCCTTGGCACGTGGATAGACAACCATATGCCTTTGTTTTTTTTCCCCCATCCATGGTCATGCAGTGCTTGGTCAGATCCATGGTGAACCCCCATCGTCCGTGCGCAGACACAGAGGGGGGCGGGGAGAGAGAGAGAGAGAGAGAGAGAGAACTCACCTGGCAGGCAACTGGTATATATATAAAATCAGCTGATCACACATTGAAAACAGGGCGAACAGACTCGGAATCGGCATTCTCAGCAATCAGATTAGAAGGGCAGCATCTTTGCAGAAAAGTGCTGATCGATTGCAACGGTGCGGTTCATTGCTCACAGTACAAAAGACAACAGAGCTGAGAATGTAACGGCTTCCACGGAAATCCGCAGACAACAGGTCAAGCAACTTTTTTTTTACTTTTTTTTTTTAATTAACAATCCGTCCGCCACAGCAGGTAGGAGTGATGGTAAGAACATACGATCCTACCTGTCTTGCAGGGGACTCCAGTCTATTGGTGGGGAGCTACACCTGCTAGAAAGTGGGTCCAGCGTTCCATTAGATACAATATTTTAATTACGGATCAGCACGAGCTGGGAACCGGGCCCAGCGTTCCTCCTGAGATGATGAAAATGATGATGATGAAGAAGAAGATGATTATAATGATGATGCAGTTGAAATCAGATATTCTATGACAGTCAAGAAGATAGCCTACCACAGCAAAAGAGTCCTCACGCTCCCTGAACAAAACCTAGCCTTCCCTCTACGAGTCACTTACATTCCGAGGACAAGATCATCCTAACTACTCCCCCAGCATGGCTGTCGTGTCTTTACTACTAAGACTACTCATGGCCCCTTAGGGTGTCCCAGCATCCCGCCCTCAGCTCGCCACTGGATGGCCTTCTTCCCTCAGCACATCCCCAGATCTCTGTACAACGCCGCACGCTCCTGTTTAAAACAGGTTACAGGCTAGGCTTCCAGCCGGGCCGTCCGGGTCACCCTATTTTCACGGGCGGCCCGGGCGTGCAAGGACTAGGGAAGGTCGCAGCCAAAAAAAAAAAATTAAAAAAATCCCAAAAATCTGAAAAAAAACTATGTTATGCAGAAAATTAAACTGAACAGCATTTGCCTCAGGGTCACATCGAATTTCTTTACCAAATTTAAAACAAAATTTTAAACTAAAAAATGATTTTTATTATTTTACTTTTTTATTTCTTTTTGGCCCGGCCAGGCAAGTGGACCCAGGCCACTCTGGTAGCCTAGGTTACACAGCAATAATCCCCAGCACTGGCCATCATTGTTCTGGCCTTGGCAAGCCAAGAGCATAGAACCCCAACACCCAGCAAAGAACCAGTCAGGATTCAATCACCTCTGAAATCTCGCAACCAATACACAGGAACACCAGATGTCGCCCAAGAAGAAAACACCGTCGTATGCATTCCCTCATTCATACAGACAGACACACACACACACACACACACACACACACACACACACACACACACACACACACACACAGAGCGAGAGAGAGAGAGAGAGAGAGAGGAGGCGGGGGGGGGGCGAAGTTGATAAAGTACCTGCGATTTAAGGAAGTACAGACCGCTATGGCAGATATGGAGTGCCATTTGTCTGATAATCTTTTGCAAATCTATCATAAACGTGTTTCGCTCCCGCAACGAGATTTGCAGAGACACTTGTCGCCAGTACGACGTGCCACAGTCCACGTGACCCTTGCTCAGGCCGTCAATGTTTTGGTCTGCTTCCTTCGGCCGTCAATGTTCTGGTCTGCTTCCTTTTGAAGGCGCGAGGAATATCTATGGAGGACAGCATTGCGAAGAAGGAGATGGAGAGAGTTCGACTCTACGCAAAGAAGGTGGAGGCCGTTGTTGACAAGATGAACCACCCTAAGCCGATGATGATGCTAGATCTAGCGGCAACCAATCGTTTCATTGAAAGTGCCATTCCTGATCGGACAGCAGAACAGAGGAGGAAAGTATGTGACCTGGCAAACCAACACAGGGAGAGTAGGCAACGACAAGCGGAGGGGCGGGAAGAGGAGGGGGACGAGGAGGGATAGGGAGGCGAGGAAGAGAGCGGACCGGCGGTGGGGCCAGAGATGCGCACGAACAAGAAAAAGAAAGGAAACAGGGAAGAGGAGGCACAGGCAAACGAGGTGTAGCTATGGCAGCTGCAGGTGCAGGCTTTGAATTAAGTGAATAAGGTCAAGAAAGGTACAGGTGATGACTCGGACGATGATTCGGACATAGCCAGTGCTGAGTTGGGAAGCGCTGCTCCCTGACCAGCAGCAACAACAACAACAGCAGCAGCACCACGAGGATACTGCATGCTGAAGGTGATGGAAGGATCTAGTGAACGCTAAATTGACTCTTTCACACTCCTTCCATTCCCTCCCTCTCTCTCTCACTCTCCTTCTTTCTCTCTCCGTTTCTTCCTTTTGCCGTTCCTGTGGAGCTCAGTATCTTTCTCCCTCATTCTGCTTCTCAAGGTTATGGTTCCCCTCCTGATCCTCCTGCATGCACCTGTTTTGCCAGTGTCAGTGCATCCCTTTGTCAATGTCTTTCTTCATTTCTCTCTGTATGCATTTCCTCTGTGCCTATGCCTCTCTTTGTTCGATACACAGGTGTGCATGTGTGTGTGTGTGTGTGTGTGTGTGTGTGTGTGGTGTGTGTGTGTGTGTGTGTGTGTGTGTGTGAGAGAGAGAGAGAGAGAGAGAGGGGGGTCTGGGGTTGTGGTGTCGGTGTCGGTGTCCTCGAAGCGGCCACAGAGTGTCACTCAAGGTCAGACTGGGTTCTGCAGTACCTGTTCTCCACCCGAATAGAATGCCCGGTCACTATTGCTGCGTCTGGACTTGGGGAAGTTGCCCCTAAAACAGCAATAATCACCACGCGTTTTATTCGGGTGAAGACGGGTCTCCTCGTGTGCATTGATCCATGTCAAGTGCCTTGGTAAGGTGTCTATATCCTCTGTGCCTGCATGCACTCTAGGTTTTTTGGTTTCTTTCGAGTGTTAACATACATACTATATAGTATATGTCTCTTCTCTTCAGGATAGATATCTTATCGGGCGCAATGTTGTTCGTGGTTGCAGGCACCATCGTCTACTCAGAGCTCGGTGCTTGCTTATATAACGCTGTGATTAAATGGTTTCGGTAGCACGGTGCCATCTTGTAGCACTGTTTCTCCTTTACTGTAGACACCTCCTATGTCTCCGCACAGAGCATGCGTGATTTGCTGCCAAGGACGGTAGGATGAGTGTACTGCAGATATCGTGGTCTGCGGCGAATCTCGTTCCGTCTTTTCTCTTTTTAAAATTTTAGGGCATGCATCGCTTTTTCTCTGCCGTCTGTGATGTTTTAGGGCAACTCTGGTTTTGCCGCGGAGGACGGTTTGTCTCTCTCTGCGCAATTCACTGTCGTCCTTGGCGGCAATACCAGAATGCTATCTGTCGTGATTGCTTTCAGGGCATTCTCTCTCTCTCTCTCTCTCTCTCTCTCTCTCTCTCTCTCTCTCTCTCTCTCTCTCTCTCTCTCTCTCTCTCTNCACACACACACACACACACACACACACACACACACACACACACGTCCTTGCCTGCAGCGAGTGCTGTTTCATTGAGGCTTCTACGTTTGTTTGCGTTGGTTTACCCTGTCATCACCCACAACGCCAATTTCATTCCTGTCGTTGTTGCCATGAATGCTACGACGTTTAAGGCATATTATGGACATAATTGCGGTCACATACTTCCAGAGTTGGCCATAATTGTACTCGGATGCATCCAGGGAAGTCCTGGTGTGAGTATGCCCTAACCCTTTTTCGTGCAGCCTCTCCCTACCCTTGCTTGTCTCTTTTTCCTGTCTACTTCGTCGTGTCAGTGGGACACAAGTGTTCTTTTGGAGTGTGTATTGGCATTTGCCGCTCAAATGACAAACGCAGGCATCCTTGCATGCATAAATAGGAAGGAAAACAGACAAGCAAAAGTTAGGAGTGTAAATAGAAGAAAACGGAAAATGAAAACAGCAAAGAGGGAAACAAAAGAAAACCTAAGGGTGTTCTTCATGTTTCTGCACCTTGTCTGTTTCTCTCCTTCCCTTCCCCCACAACCCCCTCTTCCTCTCTATCCTGGTTCTCTCCTTCCCTTCCCCCACAACCCCCTCTTCCTCTCTATCCTGGTTCTCTCCTTCCCTTCCCCCACAACCCCCTCTTCCTCTCCATCCTGGTTAAACTGCTCCTCTATCCCCTAACCCATAACCCATAACCTCTTTTCTCCATGCCTCTCATTCTACTGCTCTCTGTCGTGTCTGTGGGGTGCAGTGTTCTTCAAGGAAGCAGACGTGCACTTGCCTCTTAACTTCATCATTTGACGGCAGTGTTGCGCCCAGTAAAACAGTAGGAGCAAAGAGGCAAGCGCCCAGTAAAACAGTAGGAGTAAAGAGGCAAGTGCATTTGAGGCAGTGCCTCACAGTTTATTGCTCTACATTTATTGCCCAGTAAAACAGGAGTAAAGATGAAGAGCAATAAAATGAGAAAAAAAAAGGAACTAGCGAAAGGGAAAAGGAAAAGAGAAAAGAAATAAGAATAGCCTGAGGAGAAGTTGGAAAACAGGAAAAACAATGGTAGCACTGCCTCTGTCTCTGGTCTTCTCCCATCCTCCTGATGAGTCAGTCGGTGAAACTCCGACCAAACAGTTTGTCACACACAGGCCCTCGTTTGTTGTCCTCTTCTCCCTTCCCTCCCTCTCTGCCTACGGTTTACGGTAGGCAGCTCTGTTTGACGTTACATAGCGATAGTCATTCTCTTTCTCTTTGTCCTGTGTAGAGGCGCCCTTTGTTCGCAGCTTGATGACGAGGTATAGGATCGCTAAACACAGCCATTGGATCTTTTTGCTGAGTACGGACCTGGGCCGCCCGGCCGACCGGCGCTTGCCCGGGGGAGGTCCCGGGGGGCCTGGCCGGGCGGGCGGCCCGGTTGGGGGCCGGGGCCCCCCAGCACACCTTGTTGGCGTGGGGTTTCCGACCCCGAATCGGCGAGCGATTTCAGGGCCTACGGGGTCCGACCACGCCAAGAAAACCGCGCGTTGGGCCCGTGAGGCCTGTTTCTTTTTTTTGAATTTGGGACGGCCCTCTGGCCGTCGATCATCCATGATCGACGGCCAGAGGGCCGTTCGTTTTTGGAGGGAAAACGGAGGCCCCGTTTGAACAAGCGACTGGCTGGGGCGGCCTGCATTGGCTGTCCAAGTGGGGCCTCGATACCTGCTCCAGCCGCCTGCGTTCGTCGTCGAGTCGCCCGTCGTCAAGTCGCCTCTGCCGTCGAAGTAGCTGCCCGTCGTTGCCATCGTCGTCGAGTCGCCGTCGTCGAAGTAGCTGCCCCTCGTTGCCATCGCCTGGGAGCTTCACTCGCCCGTTGTCGTCGAGTCGCCCGTCGCCAGCGTCGTCGATCGTGGTGCTCCTGCCTGCCGACAACCGTTGCCGCCGGTCGACGTGGAGTGCCGGTCTGTTCTTCTTCTTCTTCTTCCCTTCGCCGCCTCCTCCTCCGCACATTCTTCTGCTCCTCCTCCCCCTCCTTTTCTTCTTCTTCTTCTTCTTTTCTTCTTCTTCTTCCTCTTCCTCTTATACCTCTTCTGCTTTTCTTCTTCCACAACTTTTTCACTCCTCCTCCTCCTCCCCCTCTCATCTTCTTCTTCTTCTTCTTCATCATCTCTCGTCGTCGTCCTCCCCCTCATCTTCTTCTTCTTATTCTTCTCTCCTCCTCTTCCAACTATCTTCTTTTTCTTTTTTTTTTACATTTGTTAGCGACAGGTCGCGAGATAAACGCCAGGTAAGGGAAAAAAGAAAACCCTGCTCCGCTCGTCATCTTCTTCTTCTTCTTCTTCTTCTTCTTCTTCGCCGATCATTCGTCCTCCTCCTCCCCCTCTCATCTTCTTCTTCTTCTTCTTCTTCTTCTTTTTCTTCTTCGTGTAGGACCGCCGCCACAGCCGCCGCCATAACCCGCCACCATACTATATCCCCGCTGGCACCGCCATCTTCTTCTTCTTCGTCGTCGTCTTCTTCTTCTTCTTGTAGGACTGCCGCCCTACCCCGCCACCACACCTGCCGAGTCTCACGCGACCTACCAAACGATGGACAAGATGGCGGCGGCGGCAGGGCGGTATCCGCCCCCCCGTCATCTTCCATAGTACATCCCTCCTTCCCTCCCATCTCACCATAGTCCCTCCCTCCCTCGCCATCTCGCCCTCCCTCCCTACCTCCCATCTCGCCATAGTCCGTCCATCTCCACATCTCGCCATACTCCCTCCCTCCCTCGCCATCTCTCCATCCCTCAGTCCCTCCAATATCCACACCTCGCCATAGTATCTCGCCATCCCTCCCTCCCTCCCGTCTCGCCATAGTCCCTCCAATCCCAGTATGTACTTGCTATCACACATGCAGCAAACAGCAGGCAACATACATGCAGAGTCCCCAACACCCAGACTCCCCCCCCCCCCTCACACCCAGACAACCCGTCCCCCCCACAACCCAGAATTTTATTGCAGATTTGGGGTCCTCTCGCCGAGCACAGGAGGACCCCGCCTTCAGAAGAAGGAAAAAAAAACATTCTGGGCTGTTTTTTTGCCCGCCCAGTTTGCCTGGGCGGCCCGCCCTGCCCCGTCGGGCCGGGCGGCGTCCGTACTCAGTCTTTTTGTAAAATTGTGGTATGAACTGTGCTCTTCGTATTCACAGCATTTGTATGCTATGAGGAGAGAGAATTATTATAAAAGCAAGAGGGGCTCTGACAGATTTTCGTTATGCCTCGTAACTGAATCGAGTATTGAAGCGCGAGTATCGGTAGTACCCCTTGCTTTCATGACTTTGCTACTACTACTAACATGTACAGATCGCCGTACGCGCTGCTGCTAAGGGGAGCTAATGGGTCCCCCACTATGCCCGGCCCCTTCTACCACCCATCATTGCTGGACTGCCTGAGGTTTACTTCTGATTGAAATTGAACTTCAACCAAGGACGACAACCTAACCTAACCTGACATCCACTGCTCTGAAAAGTCAACCAAGCCACTCCCATCGTCTTCCAAGTAAAGCCAAACCGTCTAATTAGGGTTTTCCCCACAGAGCTTCACACCAGTACTAATTAGGGTTTTCTCCACAGAGCTTCACAGCAGTAGTACCAGCCTGAAACGACTCTCTGTCATTATAGCCGAGTATCCACTCACTGGAAACCAGGAGTCGAACTCTTGAATGTAGCCATTCCCCAGTGTTGCAGGACTACAACTATTTGGGATTTGCTACCCTTGGTTTCCAGTCGCACAAGATGACGATGATGATGATGATGACGATGACGATAGACGCTCCTGGCAGTTGAGTCACACAGTGATGATGACGGCGATGATGGCGACGATAGACACTCCTGGCAGTCGATGATGGACATACATCGAAGACTGGAAACCAAGAGTGTTCAGTCTCGATTGAACTCCGCTGGATACTTTCAGAGACCGGAGGCTTGGTTGAAGAAGTCGAATAGCCGGGAGGGTATTGAGAGTAGAAAAACCTCTTCCAGAGACATGCAGGCGAGTTAGAGTGATGGGTGTGAGTGGTGCTTGGGGGCGGTGCACAGGAGTACCAGAGCTTCAGTGTTGTAGTAGGACAAGTACGGGCATACCCCACCAAGATATGGAGAACTTGAACCGTCATAGCCACGATGCTCCACCGTAGCCAAGAGATTTGTGCACATAATAATGCCAATGGTCCTCTGAAGAGAGTAGGAGAACCACTGGCCTTCCCCCGTATCGCCGGGGACATAAGGCCATTGCTCAGCCAGTTCCTGGGTTATGCATCCTTTTTCACAGCAACCATTATGATTTACCCTGTTCACGAACGTCACGGACCTTTCTGGGAGAGACGGTTAAAGGAGACTGACAATGCCTATCTTCTCTACTATTTTCCTGTTTTTTAC
This sequence comes from Chara braunii, assembly GCA_003427395.1. Lineage (NCBI taxonomy): Eukaryota > Viridiplantae > Streptophyta > Charophyceae > Charales > Characeae > Chara > Chara braunii. Next base: position 1,916,521 of record BFEA01000012.1, read on the forward strand.
TTAGCCAATATTAGTCTGCCAGGCACTAGTAGCTTTATTGGTGAGTTTTTTATTTTAGTAGGCGCTTTTCAAGCTGCGCCCAACGTGGCAACATTAGCAGCCATTGGAATGATTTTAGGAGCAGCGCTCAATTTTCAGACCAGTTGTCAGGCCATTTATAACAAAACACAAGGGGCATTTTAACCAAACTTGCCACCAATTCATACAGTGGAGATCATATTAACTAGTTACAAAAAAGTTTTTGAAAAAAATACTTAAAAAAACTATAAAACCAGGGCTGGAAAGTGGGGTTCCTGTCAACCACTTATGTGGAGGGGGTTAACCAGGGCTGAAAAGTGGGGGTCCCTGTTAACCACTTATGTGGATGTTATACTGGGGTATGTAACTACCGGAACCCAAGTGCGCCATGCCTCTAAGCCCTGGGGTGGAGACCGGGTCATCAAATGGATGGTAAATTCTTCCAGGACCTGAGAATCGACCTTTTTTTCCCCTTAAACCACCAGTGCCTCGCCCAGGTAAAAAATCCGATGCGGCAGTCAAACCACCAGTACCTCGCCCAGCTACAAAAAAAAGTCGCGGCCGTTAACGCGCCCCAACTTTAGGGGGGTCGGGAGAGGCTTGGCATGGCAATGGGGCAGGAAGCTGGTGGCCCCATGGGAACCTCCCACAAGGACTGCTAGATGTCCTCGTGCTGTGCAATGTGGAAACGCGTGGGCAGTGGTAGGAAGGAGGGAAAAGAAAACAAAAAAGAAAATGGAGGAGGAAAAAAATAAAGAGATCACTGCTTTTCTTTCTTTGTTTTTTTTGTTTTTGGAATAATGTATTTGGCTTCACTTCTGCACCCCGTCATATGAATCTGAGGGCAATTACATTCAGATGCTGGTTTCTCGTTTTTTTGGGAAGAACTCCGAAGAAGATCGTTGGCTGTTTCTGCACTTGCTCCCCGTGACAGACGGGGAGCATTCATTGCCTCAGCTCCCAGAGAGACTGTAACGGTGCAAATTCAAATCATGTATCTGGCTTCACGTCTGCGCGAAGTGGGATGAATCTTAGGGCAATCAGGCTCAGATGCTGGTTTCCCGTTTCCCCCTTCCCCCC
>BFEA01000012.1:1918922-1930644 GCA_003427395.1 Chara braunii
TCAAGGCTCGGCAATGATCGGGCTACCGGTCGCCCTAGCCTTGGACTTTATAGCTGGGCGAGGTGCGGGTGGTTCAAAACACCAGTTCACCGGAGCTAAGTCACCCGGCTCTTTCGGATTTACGTGGTAAGCCCATATGACACTTTGGGCCTGAGTCAGTAGGGAACGCGGAAGGCCACTAGGGAGAAAAACAGTTGGAGGCTGGCAAGGCCGGGAAGGTACCTTCGGGTCTCGCCGCACGGCACACGAAACGAAAACGAAATGAGTGCATCTGCGCACAAAAGGTGGAAAATACACTCGTTACTATTTACAGCAAACCGATGAACCTGGCCATTTTCTGCAGGAAGGTGCGCTCGTTTCGTTTTTCGTTTCGTGTCCCGTGCGGTGACGCCCTTTGTCATGTTGGGCTTGTTTTGAACTGGTGAGGTAACAAACTTTGAGTACAACAGTTCAGGAACCTTTCTGTCCGTCGATCTGCAAATTTAGACTTTGTCCCTCTAGGTGGTGGTGGTCAAAGGTGGATTGAATAAGTTTCACCTACCTGATTTGTGGTTGGGAGGCTTGTCGACACACATCTTCCGAACGTTTCTAAGTTTTTCTTTTTCTTCGATTGTTCTTAGCCGAAGCCGGGTAATGGCCCCGATAGCTCATCTTTGTATTCTGGTAAGGGACACTGGGCCCGGTTCCCAGCCGTGTTGCTCCCCACGAATAGATTGGAGCATCGTCTCAAAAAAAAAAAAAAAAAAAGGTCTGCCAATTTCCAAGCGAGTCCTTTCCTGATTCTCAGCTTAGTCCACGGACAAGCCAAGGCCTGGGGAAAAAAATGTCTCAGGCTGTTAACGTATCTCCAGGGGCAGTGTGGGTTTAATTCTATTATTACAACCCCTGCAAGGTGGTGACAAATCCTGCTGGTGGATACCCCAGGAGCATGATGACGGCCATGCATCTAGTCTTCATGTACTGCTCAAGCCTTTGGCTGTTCCGCATCTAGCCCATCTCTGTGCTAGTTCTGGCTATCTTGGTTCAATGTGCGTGTCCTCTCTGGGGCTTTGTGGAATGCATGCCTTTGAAGGTTGGACCTTTAGTCCCTGCAGGGTCACGCATTGGTCCAAAGGTCCATACAACTTCAATGACCGGGTGTCTTATTCGGGTGAAGACAGTAGCCATGCATCCTACTAGGCTGTCTGGCCTTCACATCCGTTGTGAATGATTGTACTTCCGATGCAAATGCCTTCCTGTTCAGACTTGCTGCTTAGTTGTCTTTTCTCGTTTTTTCACTTTTTTAAAAGATTTCTTTAAGAGATGTAGTAATAAGCAAGGACTTTTTTGGATGAGTTATGATCGGGGGAGGACAATAGAAATTGAATCAAACGCACATGCGAAAACGCAAATACGACGCATAAAAAAAGGTGTAGTAATATGCAAGGACTTTATTGGATGTGCGTTGTGAAACATACCTCCTCTTCCTCTTGTCTGAAAATTAGGGCCTCCGTTAACCGCCTCTCCTTCTTTCAGCTTCAGGGACTCCCTGGCCGTATACATGTAGAGACCACCCACAACATCCTTGCCACGCGAATAGAAATTGAAGCAAGCTGTTTGCAAAGTGGAAATTCGATTGCTCACTCTCAGCTACCATCTTCCCTCGAACATCGTATGTGTCGTATTTGAGTTTTCAAAAACTTTGAAAATTCGAATAGAACGCATGTGCGTTGTATTAGAAAACCAGGGTTGTTCGAATAGAATGCATATCCGTTGTATTGACATAGCATGTTCGGAGGAAGGCGGTAGCTAACATTGGCTGTGGAGAATGTCTACCTCATTGGCCTCGCACAGGAACATTTTTCCTCTATGGATCTCTGACCCTCACGATTGGCCATGGTTAACGGCAACCTAAACCTAGAACATTGTTGGGGCTCTCAGTGACAGAATCGATTTGATACTTATGTCGGAGGATCTGGCTGGAGCAATGCGGTTCGCATATTTACTCCCTCGTAGTCCCTTTAAGGGGCAAGACCACGCGATATGCGGAGTTACCCTTACCTTTCGCCAGCGACCAGATTCTGGCCGAGGATTCTTCAAACTCAATACCTCTCTCCTTCACAAGCAAAATTTTGTGCATTTAGTTCAAGACGTTTCGGCCTACTAGCACCAGCAGAAAAACCACTTTGACTCCGAAATCATATGGTTCAACAATGGGCTCTTTTATTTGGGTCGTAAGTGCAAAGAGTTTTCTAAAAAATTGGCAACTAAACGTCACCAAGAGGAGATGGATATTCAATATCAAATTCAAAATCTACAACAACAGGACCCTACCGCTCACCTCCAGAGGCTCCACAATAAGCTGCTTGACTTTGCAACTTACAGATGGAACGACATAAGGATCAGAGGTAAAATCTCCATACATTGCAGCGAAGGGTCCATGGAGTCGGACTTTTTTGGCCTAGCAAGGGTTTCAGCAAAGAGGCAGACCATAGAGGCCTTCTTGGACCCTGTCACACCGGAGAGGCAGTCGGCTATCTCCACACCGTAGTGCATGAAGGTGGCCAGGGACTTCTACAAAGATCTTCTTACTTCTTGTACCCCAGATGACAACACCCTCACAAGGGATAGAGAAATAAAAGACCTCCTTACCCTGCTTACTAAAACCCTCCCCCAGCAAATGCAAGAGGCACTGGACCGTCCGATCACCAAGGAGGAGATATATACGGCCCTTATGCAAATGGAGGAAGAAAAGACCCCGGGAGTGGATGGCTTCCCAAAGGAATTTTGGGAGGTTTTCTGCATCTTGATGGTAGAAGATCTGATGACATTTTACCACAGGGTGTGGGAAGAGGGTGTGATGGGGGAAGCGGTGGGTCAAGGGATCCTCACCCTATTATACAAAAAAAGAAGGATAAAATGAATATTCGCAATTACCGACCGATCACATTGCTAACCGTGGTCTACAAAATGTTATTTAAAGCATTAGCAAACCGTATGGCATTGGCATTACAGCAAATCATCCACCCCTCACAAACGTGCTTCCTTAAGGGGAGGCGCATCCATGATAATATCCTCCTAGTAAATGAGCTATTGAGATTATCTCGTCAATCTAAGTGTAACGTCGCCTTCCTTTTCATCGACTTTGAGAAGGCATACGATCACGTGGACTGACATTTCCTGGATAAATGCCTGGAAAAATGAACTTAGGGAGGAATTTTAGGAGGTGGGTGAGGATACTTCGCCATTCCAAATGCATATTGATGTTGACAACTATGAAATCTCTGAAGCGATTAAGATGTTGAAAATTTTAAGCATCTTCCCCCCCAACCCCCTAACAAGTATCCGGATAGATAATGACGCTCCAGATTCTGAAATTTTTGCAGTGGTAAAAAATTCATTTTTTTTTTTATCTTTACAAAAAGGGTTTTCACAGTTTTCAACATCTTCACCACTCCATATTTTTTTGAGAATTTTGAAAATTTTCATAGTCGGAAAACTTTGAAGTGGTAAAGATCCTAAAAATCTTCAACCCCCAACTTCTTCCCCCTCCCCCTTGTTTTATTTCGTTTAAAAAAAGAGAAGGAGGGGGGTCAAGATTTAAGTACATATGTGAATGCTAAACATTTGTGGACCCGTTAACCTTGTCTCAAACAACACAGCATGAGAACGTACATCACAAGAATGAAACACATCACATACGTATCAATACTTGAAAAACTGCAAAACTCTTAAACAAAAACAGTATGGGTCATTACAAATTGCAAACGGATCGTACATCATGCCTTCTATCAAAGCGCATAAGCCTTATGATTGGGGAAAGACAATAGTGGTGTTCAAGAGGCTTCTTGTGGATGTCGAAAGTTTGTTGGACCCTCCTTACTTTGCGTCATTTTGGGCATAGCCTCCTTGCAATAGGGAAGAGTGCCCCATGTATTGGCGGTCTACACACCCATGAAACCACAACCTTCTAGAGACTTATTACATAGCTTCTCAAGCTATTGTCCATAAAACACCTCACCTGAAGTTTGCATTGGCTCCTGTCATTGGGACAGAGTCGTGGGTTGGGTTATAACGCAAAATTGGTTGGGCTTGCAAATAAGAATCCATCATCTCCGCACAGTTTTGTGATAGGATGCAGCGAGCAGCCCTTGCCCCCTACTACTCGGCACCGCCCTTCAGTGTTAAATGCAAGGGCCCTAGACATCTCTCGCTCTAGTGGGTACTTGGGTTTACAGGTACATTTCCCCCTCGCATCATGAGTCACTTGCTTCAATCATCTGCAAAAAAAATGTCACTGGTAAAGAGCGGTGTGGGTTGGTTGGGTTCTAAATGCAACACTACCTTCTTCCTCCAAATACAATATACGATCATTATAGTTGTATCTAGACTGAAAGATGCCTCACATACAGCTATAATAACCGTACATTGTGTTCGGGGGGAAGAAGGTAGTCAACCTTGCAAATGAGAATTCATCCGCTCCACAACAGTTGCGATAAGATCCAGCAACCAGCCGTAGGCATATTGAATGGATTGACCCCCCTGCTGTTCAGAGTCACCCTTGGGTGTCAAATGTAAGGGGTTTAAATATCCCACCCCTAGCAGGGTAGTTGGTCCATAAGCCCATTCCCCTCCCTCACCACGACTCACCTTCTTTAATCAATCTGCAAACTTTAAGACGATATTCATGTCAATACCACATCATTTCAGTTCAATTGTTCTTGCCTACTAAATTTCATCATTGGAGACAAAGCAGAACCTTGCTACGCATAGCTGTGTAGTATGCTTTCTTTCTTTCTTCTTTGCTCAAAAAAAGCCTGCGAAAATTTCCGTTACTTGTTCTCATATCCTACCCTCGTGCAGGACAAGCTTGAGGCCGTGAGATTATCAGCAGATGTGCACTCAATGCTGGTGCAACATAAACCAGTCACCCACACCATTCATAAGGCGGACCAACAGTACAAAGTACTACAAACTCTTTCTCTCCCCCCAAAAGCAAGACAACATCACCAACACTATTAGCACCACCAACACCTCTGTCATGAGCACCAGCGTCCGGAGCACTAGCAGAAGTGTGCAACCACTTCCCATTGCAGCAACAGCAACACAACCTGCAGCAACACCAACACTGCAACCACAACGAGCATAACCACCTTTACCACAACCAGCACCACCACCACGAGCAGCAGGGGCAACATTGCTAGCAGTATCAGCGCAAGGAGCAGGAGTATCACCATCACGGGCACCACCATCTTTCCCTCTTCTTCTTCTTCTTCTTCATTACTCGACTTAAAAACGGATATACTATCGACCAACTTGTATTCAACAGGTTCTAAATTCACAGCTCAGTGACTTGCATTAACATGTCAAAGGCATGCACCCTGAACCTTTTTAATTGCGTCGGCGTCGGTTGGATGTTCTCTGCACCCTAACCTTTTTCTGTTTCAGCTGAATCATTTTTTTATTTTTTTATTTTTTTTTTGAGAAACACCCCCACCGATGATAGTGGTGCTGATAAGAGCAAACACCACTACCACCCGGGGAGAGGCTCCATCTGTTGGTGGGGAGCATCACTTGCTGGAAAACGGGTCCAGCGTCTCATATACAGATTGTAATCAGAAAACATCAGAGAAACAATATACGGCAATCCTGCCAGCATTGATTACCCTGGATTCCAGGGGATTGACTGAGCAGGTCATTGAAAAAAAATTGGAAAAATAACTGGAAAACCCCTGCCAGCATGGACTGCTCTGGATTCCAGAGACTTAAACCACCAGTACTTCCTAAAGTCGCATAGCGTTAACGCTACGCAATTTTAGGAAACGTACAGGCCACTACAGGATCGCCCAAATTCATCCAACTAGAAACATTTCTATTCTATTTTTTTTCGTTGCCGATATACGCCATATGCAAGAGGATACCTAAGATACATAGGTGAGTAACAGGATGATGTGACTGGAAGGCGCCTGCCAGCATTGATTTCTCTAGAGTCTAGTTGATCCCCTTCTTCTTCTTCAATTCTTTGTCTGGTCAGGGGTCCGGGAGGAGCCACTGGGGGTTACCACTGGGGCCTCCTTCCATCACCCCGCCCTTCCTCGAACAGTCCCCTTGCTACCATGCTGTCCTCTGCCGGGTATACCAAGCTGCCACCCGTCCCTATGTGTCAGAATGCTGGTCACAGGCAGGAAAAACAAAGTAAACAGCAGATCGGGTTCTGAAAGACTGTGTCATAGACGTATTTCCAAGGACCATTGGGGGGGGGGGGGAATGGGTCCGGAAACTCCTTTGCGGGCCTCATGGGGATACTTGAATCTATCAGCAGCCACTCCTTGAGGAGAGGCTCCATCTATTGGTGGGGAGCATCACCTGCTAAAAAGCGGGTTCAGCGTCCCTTATACAAACTGAGATTGAAGTACATCTGTCACACAATTATGGGATTCCTGCCAGCATTGATTACCCTGGGATCCAGGGGATTGACTGAGCAGGATATTTAGAGGGGGGGGGAAACCTCTTCACCTTGAATTTGGCGCAGGTCACTCATCTACATGCTAGTCCCTCCCCTTTTTTCCAACAAGTACTGTAGATATAGGGGCCTCTCCCCCTAACCATATCTTGGGAGGATCGGCCAGATGTGAGGGGGGGTAGGGAAGCAGGTTCTGCGTCCAAGGGGCGACTAGAGCAGACACCTAATCCTCCTATTCCCTTTCTCCATCCAGACAGATCCCACCAGGATTGTGATGGGCGGGCTCCGCAGTATCTCAGCCATACCAGCTCAATTCGACTAAGGTATTGTTTGGTGGGGGGAAAAAATCAGGGAACTAAGGGGCCAGGGGGAGAGGGGTGTCACTGGGGATTTCAGTCCATTTATGGAAGAGCAACCGATAGTCCTTCTGTGATTTATCCAAACGATCATTGCCATCCAAGAGCCAACCATCCCATTGAATCCATGCAATCCGTCCCCCTTGTTCCCCCCCCAACCAGTCCATGCAGAATTCTTTCAGTCTTTGAACAATGTCTGATCTTTTTGTGAGAGCTCTCATCCCCTGTACCTTTTTTTTCGATAGAGCTCTAATTGTTGTTTCAATCATGTCTTTAATCATTTCAGTTGTTTCGCCACTTCCAACATGGGCGATTTCAAGTATTAGAATGCATCTGCGACGCCATATGGTCCATAGCACTGCTTTCCTCCCAATCCTAAATAAATTAGTTGTGAAGGTCGAGGATTGGGCAGTCCAGTGACCAGTTAGCAGGGTCCTTCATTCCCACGGCCAGTCTCTATCTGTGCCTAGTTGGTTTCAGACCCGGACCCATCCCCGCCATGTAAGAATAGAGGCGGGGCACTGCAGGAAGAGGTGCTTTATCGTCTCGTTTAGCTTTCGAGAGGCGAAGCCCTCCTTGCATGCGTGACACCAGGGGATAGTCAACCCTTTCTGCTCTAGGTGGGTATGGTTAATAAGTCATGCATTCGTTGGTAGGCAGCGGTGATTAGTCCGTCACTGAAGCGAAGCAGACTTGGCTGGTTTGTTCTTCGCCTCTTTAAACCATTTTATAGGTTTCAGGGATTTTAATAATACATTGAGGTGTCATGCCCAGCGATCAACAATACGGTCTCTTAGTTGTATTCTAGTCCTGACCATCTGGTAGGTCTCTTTCACATCTAATGTGTGGAGGTATCGATATCTGGGTCTTCCATTCCTTGTTGGAATCTTCCATTTCCACTCCACCACATCCAAGGGAAGATCCTGAATTGGCACCTCCGGCCAGAATGCCACCCAAAATTCATTTGCACTTAGGACTCTTATTCTGTGAAGTGCCTTGACGTCGATCCAAAAGATTTCATCTGGCAACCCCCTGATCAAGTGATTCAGCTGTGTTCGATAAAATAGGTTTACCAACACCTCCCCTGGTCTAACTGTTAGAACTTGCCCCACCCGGGTTGCATCCCCTCCTAGTACCACCCAATCTCCTTCCTCTACGGTTGGTCCCCGCCGAAGAGTCCGTACCCATGCTAGCGGGAGAGTGAAGAGGATCTGATTTAGCCTTTCCCCTATTCGGTGGCAATGGGGGAGTTTCTCTCTCAGTTGCTCCTCTGAGAGTCGGTCATTCTTAATTGCTCCCATAGGTGTCCAACTCGTGTGATCCCGTTCTTCACCCATCCATTCCACGGACGACATAAACTGAGTAACACTCGGCCATGCCGATCCCTTATCCAGCGATTCCCGAAAAGTGGTTGGCGAGCAACTTCTTCCCACCTGTCAGGAAATGGCCTATCTAGGAGTGGGAGCCTCCTCCAATCTCTAATTAACTTAGCCCATAAGTCATCTTTTCGCAGGTCCGGGCGGGCTGCCGCCCGATTTGAGTGTGAGTGGGGTCTGGAGGGGGGCCTAGGGATTGTCCAGAAGACATCATCTAACCAGGCAATGGGATGTGTTGATGGTGCAATCACCAGGGACAACCTCGATAGTTGTTCCCAAGCAAGAGGTTCCCAAGTGAGGCCAGGGGTGCAGATAAGTCGTTTCAACCATTGGATAGAAAGTGCGGTCGTTTGGGTAGCAGGGTCAAGTATGCGCAGGCCTCCTTGTTGCCTTGGTTGTACCACCGCATCCCAGGTCACGTCACTGATGGTGTGTTGGGCTTCGTGGTTACGTCTCCCCAGGAAGGCTGCCACCTGTTGCTTCAGGGTCTTCGACGCCATTCCGGAAAGGGGCCAGATTGCTTACTTGTACCAGATTGCCGCCAAAACCACATTGTTTATAATCAAGGCCCTGCCCATGAGTGACATATGCTTGTCTTTCTAGGTTGCCAACTTTTTGCAGGGTCGGGTGCATTATCCAATTATTTTTCGTTACTAGCTGGCTTTCCTTCGACCGAAAGTGGGATTCCTAGAACCCTAATGGAGGTATCTAGGGGGAGCCATGTCACCTTGGGTTGCTCTAGAGGTCATCCGCCATCATGATGCATCCATCACCCCAATGTCTTGTTGCCACAGTTAATTGCCATATCACATAAGGCACAGAACCAGGTCATTAGTCTTTCGATTTCCTCCATATTCCGTGTTGAGGCTTCTGTCATCAATGTGAGGTCGTCTGCAAATAGGGAACATATTTGGATTGTCTCCTGGGGATTGAGGATGTCTGAATCCTACTAATATTCTGGTTGGCCCTAAGATTGGCCGTTAGGGCCTCCATTACAACCACAAAGAGATATGGAGCTATCGGATCGCCCTGACAGACCGATCGCTGCAGCGGGGAGTCCAGAGCCAGGTTCCCATTAATCTGCACTTGGGTGGTATTATGAATATTCAACGTTCAATGTTTATCCAAAAATGGGCAACATTTTAATGCTTTTAAAATTGATGAAATCCGATTTAATAAAATTTTGGAATCATTGTATCCTTTCCAATTCAGAATTACTTTCAGCCTTTTCAGGGAAGATGTAGCGAGTACTTGATCGCTTGTGTATTATGTGTGTCGTATGAGTGGTAGAAGAGAAAGTAAATATAATAATAGGGGTAGAACCATAGTTGGACATTAGACAAACCTAGGAAGAAGTGTTGGACGGACAGAAGCAAAAAAAAATTAACGAGGACCCGGCGGGACTACTGAGCAACTCGAGAAGGTTTTGAAAGTTCGGTAACTTTAAGGAGGCTATGATGGTCCACAACCTTTATGTAGCTAGGTATTAAACTAAGTACCCCGAAAGTAAATTGCAGTGTAGAAAGGAAAAAAATTATTGTAGGCCTAGTATACTAGTAGAGGTCGGTGCTCGTAGTATATCCTTCGGTGCAATGACCAGACGACGCATTTATTTGCTAGTCATGTTGATGCTTGCTGAGAGGGCGATTAGGTGGAGCTCTAGCCCAAGGCGGTGAAGGAAGACATGTGCTGTTACGAAATAAAAATAAAAAGGTGTAGACCGTGTCGGTTCATGTTATTGAGGTAGATAAAGAAGAGCCCCAAACTAAGCTATGAAAAATTGAGAAAAAGAGAAAAGGTTGAGGGAGAAAAAAAAGTTGAGGACCGATATGTGAGATTTACCTTCAGCTATGGTGGAAATTCATCTCCACTTCCTTGGTTAGTGTTACATCAAAAGGACCCTTGTAAGTGCACTGGTTGTCTTGCAACTTCATCTGGGCGTATTATGATGGCGACATGGTTGGGAGAGATACATTAATTGTTGTGTCATTCTTTGAACATCCGTTGTACTCGGGGGACGTTCCGCCATAATGACTGTCCTCTCTTCAACACAAGCATATTTGTTGTATTCGAGTTTTCGAAAAAAATCGACAACTCAAATAAAAGGCATATGTGGCGTATTTGAATGTTGTGGTCGTTGGAATAAAACGCTTATGCCTTGTATTCGTTCATAATGCATATGCGTTCCATTCGGAGGAAAAAACAATATAACTATTTTTCCTAGTATTATGTTAATGTTCGTTGCAAAACCATCATCATTTGCTCTTATTATATTCCATGGATATTGGACTTATGTGTACTCGTATTATAATACTTAGAAGTAGTTTCCCAACCTGAAATCGTATGCTACGATGAGTATGTGTACAATGGACTCTTTGTGAGATTGTATTACAAAATGAGTTTGCAAAAGAAGTGTTTCCTGTGATTCTTGGACGGAACAACTGTTGACGAACCTGTGGGAGCCTTTTCGAAGGTGCAAAACGTCATGTGCTAAGAAATGAAATCCTTCTCCCATAATGACTGTGCAAGGAAGGAGAGAAGAGTGATGGCAGTTGGGAGCATGATTTATCGGACCTGATTTTTGGTCATTCATTCCTTCATTGTTGTACAAATAATAATTGATTATTTGAAGAGGAGGAGGAAGGGAGAAAAGGATGTTGGAGGGGAGAGGGGGAGAGGTGGGGATCGATGAGATTGGTTCAAATTCGTATGTCTTTTTTCATTTATTGAGTTCAACAATCTTGCATTGCCTGATTTTTGCGTTGGATCCTGAGCAGAATTATAACAAATAACATCGAAGCTGGACCTTCCTTTTTTTTGTGGTGCATTATGATCAAGCTGCTCTAAGCCTAATTGCGAGTTAATTAGGGCAATTGAACTCGGAGTAGGGTTGCGAGTGAGTTACCCTGACCCTAATTCCAAGAGGTGTTGGGTTATTAATACCTCGAAAGGATAAAGGTTGGTGGTAGAGATGAAAGGAGGCAGGCAGTAAGATGGAGCAATGTGGGTGACATAAGAAGGGTAGGAGACGCTCTTGCGTGAGTATGACATCTTGAGGGACAAGTGTGAGCGATAAGTTATTTTGAACTTTTTTCTTTAGTTCGGGAGTAGTAAGTTTTTGTTATGTGGGAAAAAAATAGAATTTTATGACAAGAGGTGGAGGCCGGAACATACCTAACCCTTATAAAGGATACAACGGTCTCAGCGATAGACGTCGGCGCGGGCCCACGAGAAATTGTGGCAGGGCCCCATCCTCGGGTGTGTCAGCGAGGGGAAGGGAGAGGACTGACGCAGAGGGACGCGGACGCAAAAACGAAGCGGCGTGGGAGGGACAGGACCGCAAGCAGCGTGGACAGGACTGATGCCGACCGACATGGGCGCAAAAGAAACATGATCGCGGGGCTGGAGGTCGGAAACTGCATCGCCTGAAAAGTCTGCTGCGTCGAAGTCACGTGGTGAGACGAAATGATGTGGGGCTGCGTTTGAAAAGGTCAGCGAGGGGTGTGTGCGGGTAAGTAGTGTATATTTCGATGTTCTAGTGGAAGATT
>BFEA01000012.1:1976377-1994915 GCA_003427395.1 Chara braunii
CTCTCTCTCTCTCTCTCTCTCTCTCTCTCTCTCTCTCTCTCTCTCTCTCTCTCTCTCTCTCTCTCTCTCTCTCTCTCTCTCTCTCTCTTCCTGCTTAGTCTGAACTCGTGTGGATCCTCTGCCCCGAAGCTCTTGCGATCTCTGCCTAAGCACTTCCGAGCGCTTTTTAAACTTCTTGTGTCCTTTGTCTGACAGTACAAGCGCTCCCCTACGTTTTCCTCTTACGATCGCCTTCTCCTCCCTTTCTCTGACAGTACAAGCGCTCTCTCCTACGTTTTCCTCTGGCGATCACATTCTCCTCTCTTTCTCCTGCTTAACAAATGTCAGATCGACGGCACGCCTTCCTCCTCTCCTGCTTCAGGCAGGTCAGATCGATGGTCGGCCGGAGGACGCGGAACGCGGAATGCTTCTCCCATTGTCTTTGCCTTCTTATGATATGTGTACTCCTTACCTTTCCAAGATCGGACACAATGTATCAAAAGCTCTGGCCTCCTCCGAAAGCGCCGAACACATCTCTCATGAGTGAGCACACTCTCTCTTCCTCCGCGTTTTCTTCGATATCCTACTCCTCGCCTTTCTTCTCGGGTACCCGTCTTCTCTCTCTCTGTCGAGAATAGCGAAACTAAACTCTCTACCCTGCTGACGTCTCCTCTCGCATTTCCCCCCCATCCTCTTTCTCCGTCTCTCATTCTCTCTTTCTTTGTCTCATTATCTTTCTTTTTTCCATCATCATACAGATCCATCAGCGAGAGGACAGAGCTCAACCGATTACTTTTTCATTTCTTTTCTTTCTTCTTGCATAAAAAAAAACACAGGCCGCCTCGGAATGGTCGAGGGCCAAGCTCGCCTGATTTTCTTTCTTCCGTGCCGAAAGAGTTTTTTTTTTTTTTTTTTTTTTTTTTTTTTTCCCCGGTCACGCCTTGTCAATTTCGAGGTGCGCAATCCGGACTTACCTTCTCCGCGGCTGGTCGGCGCACCGCTTGACGACTACCGCTGTCAAGTGGTGGCGCGCGGCTGTTGAGCAAGCGCACGGGCACGGCGGACCGGACCGGTCCGTCGTCCACTTACGCAGATAACGCGCAGCTACCGGTAGCGCACGTGTAGGGCGGGGCAGTGTGTCATCCTCTCACTTGGATGACGAGCGCCGTTGCAGGCAGACACGGCGGACCGGTCCGTCGTCCGCTCACTCCGATCACGCGCAGCTAGCGCACGTGTACGGCGGGACAATTCGTCTGCTGTTTTTTCTTTCTGGCAGACACGTCTTTTACAAATTTCACGAGGAATGTGAGCGCTGAGCGCTGAACTGAAGGCCGTCCTGTCCAGATTTGACAGGTAATTGAATTGGTTGGGCTTAAAGAATTAGCCTTTAAAAAAAAAAAAAACAGCACAGTGGTGTCCTTTTCCTCTTTTATATCCGTTAGAATTGGAAGGATACAGAGAAAGAGAAGACCACTGTGCATGTCCCCGGCGCTTTCAAGGATGACACGCATGAATCGAGAAATGGTTCAAAAAACAACAACAACAACAAAAAAAAAAAAAAAAAAAAAAAAAAGAGACAGCACAGTCGCAAATCAACAGACGTGTACACGCCCGCCCGCCCGCCCGCAGGCACGCACAGAGACTCGGTGAAAGCCCGACGAAACAGTCTGGCACAGTCGTGCCTTTTTATTTTTCAAGCCCTTTCTTGTGCAGTTGTCTATGGCCAACACACACACACACACACACACACACACACACACACACACAGCCACACACAGCCCTGAATCCTTTGCTTCATGGTGTTTCGCGCGCAGACCGCTTTTGAGGAGCCTCGCCCCGCTCGACCTCTATATACCGCGCACCCCTTCCTACTACCCCCACCACCCCTTACAAGTTCTCTCTGTCCCTCTATCTAGCTAGCCCTTCACGGTACTACCCCCACCATCCCTTCTTTCTGTCTTTCCCTCATTTTCGGTTTTACTTTTTTTTTTTTCCCGTCTCTCTTCTTTTCCCGTCTCTCTTTCCCTCTAGCGAACAAGCCCACTTTGCAGTTTAGCTTATTTCCCCTCTCCTTTTTTCCCGACTCTCTTCCCCTTGTCCTTTTCGGATTGACTTTTCTTTCCCCCTTTCTGGGCTGGCACTTGGCGTTGACTCGTGCTCTGGCTTCTTCCTCCCGAGCGATCCGAACCGATCGCCCTTTCTTCATTTCTTGTTTTGCAGGTCGTCAAAACTGGCGGTCGTTTATTTTTCTTTAATTTTTTTCTCTCTCGATTTATGCGTGTGACCCTTGCGCAGGGGCCATGCTAATCGTCTCTTTCTCTATCGAAGTTCCAATGTTAACGGATGTTCTGGAGGACTTTTTTTTTTTTTTTTTTTTTGGGGGGGGGGGGGGGGGGGGGGCAGGGGGGCAGCGGAGCCCGATCGCTTTTCTGCCTTCACTCGTTCTGTGTTCGATTGCGACAATTAAGTATATGGTTAAGAGAACGGTGACAGAGGTAGGGAGCTGAAGATCAGATTTACCGAGTAATGACAGAGACAAATGCAAGGAACCACAGAGAACAGCGGACCGGTGGGGGGAGAGGGAGAGGATAGGGGGCCGGAAGAGAGAACACACACATGGCCATTTGTGAGTCCTTGCTCCTCCTACTTTATGATTTTGGAAGGGAGAGGAGAGGGGGTCGTCGTCGTTTTCCGATATTTTAGAATATGTTGTCGAGTCATTTGGTGGCGAAAGAAGCGTCTGCTTCTTTCATCTCTCTCTCTATATATATAATTTTTATAATATTCTTCTTTCCCTTGTTCTGCTTTCCCTTCCTTGTTTTGTTTTTTTCCGCCTTTGCGATCCGATTCACGGTGTGACAATATATCATTTTTTTATGACGTGTTACGTCGTGGTAGTACTCTGCTTTGATGCCAGCTTGTCACGGTTCAGCTGCGCAGTGTTCATCATACTCCTCTCACGGCCAGCAAGATTCTGATCGAGAACAATCGCACGCTTTGGATGGTAGCCGAAGGGAAAGATCATAGCCCATCCCTTTTCCTTTTCGCTGCACTCTCTGCTCCTCTCCCTTCGTTGATTTCCTCTCTCTTCGTTTTGCTTGCACTCTTTTATGCGGTCCCGTCTTTCTCTCCCTCTCTCTCCCTTTCTCTCCCTTTCTCTCCCTCTCTCTCCAAACTGCCTTCGCACGCGTTTGTCACACGGGCGCCACGATGACCGGCACTGGCATGTTTCTTCTGATCGAGAAGAGAGTCCCACCCCAAGTCGATGGCCATGGAAAAATGTGCACACTACCTTCTTTCCCCAAACATACTAACTCCTATAATTGCGGTGACTGTTCCTTGTGCCAGTTGCACTCCCACTATAACTCATTGGGACACTTGCACTCTTCAGAGCAGCATGGGTGGACTGGCTTCTCCTCTTCCCTGTCCTACTTCTGTTTGTCCCTTTCGCTTTTCGTTTCCTCATTGCTCTGCTGTTTTGTTTTGTTTTATGTTTATGTCCCTCCTTTTCCAAACGAAAAATGGGCGACAGCCTTCAGTTATCACCATTGAAGTGCCCGGCCCCAGGTAGTTGTGTGGAGTGTGTCGTGATTTTTCACTCATCTGCTTATCAGTTGTCAAGCAGGAGTTCGAACTAAGTCCTTAAAATTAACAGAGTAATTTTACTCGTCAACCGCCCCGGAATTTGAAGTCAGGTCTGCATTTCAACAGATGTGCGGTGTAGCAGGGTGTGAGGGGTGTGTAGCAGGGTGTGAGGGGTGTAGCAGGGTGTGAGGGGTGTAGCAGGGTGTAGCACCTGTGAGCTAAACCAGTTGGTGGGTCCTTCTGTTGTTTGCTTAGGTGATAGAGGGTGTGAGGGGTGTAGCAGGGTGTGAGGTGTAGCAGGGTGTAGCACCTGTGAGCTAAACCAGTTGGTGGGTGTTTCTGTTGTTTGCTTAGGTGATAGAGGGGTTGCATAGAGGTGTAACAGGCTGAAGTACATTTGCATAGAGGACTCTCGTTTCATTCATTTGACAAGACGTGCCGGACGGTAAAGACGTGCCACCAGCCAGAAAAAAGTTGTTTATGCGTGGTGGAGTCTGAAGATCAGGCTGTTTTGTGCTTATCGTGGAATTGCTTGGATTCCATCTGCCATGGCGAGTAGCACATGAAATACGTCGTTATGTTGCTGTTGTTGTTCTTGTTGTTGTTTTGAAGAACGTCGTTATGACTGATGTTTGTCGTTTCTCTGATGGCATTTTCGTGTGTCATGGCGTGGACCGTTTCGAGCTCGTCTACCGTGATTTCATGTGTCATTAGAGACGTCTGAGGGCCTGAGGGTAATAACATGGTGCAACCCCCTCTGCCCCTACCCCTTCTCCGCCTTCCCTCCCTCTTTCTTGTAATGGTCTTTTTTGTACTTCACTTTCTGTTCTCTGCCCTTCCGAGATTGCTTTTGTTCCTGTGAGCTCGGTTGCTGGGGCCATGTTGGTGGCTACCTTCTTCACCCGAAGACAACGTACGGTCATTATAGCTGTTTTTGGGGTATATCTTTCCGTCCAAATACAGCAATATTGCCCGTCTGTTGTATTCGGGTGAAGAATGTAGGCTGCGTTTGGGGCCCCCTATTTGTTAATGATAAAAGCATGCATGCATGGGTGGGAAAAGAATGCCTGCATATCTTTGCCCCCGTGCTGTGAAACAGCGGGGGATCATCTCTTGAGTCGTGGTTCTTTTAAGGTTGTGAAAACCAACAGGGGTAGATGACCCCCCCTAAAAAAAGGTTTGGGGATGGTGGTGGGTCGTGCAGGGTGGGTGGGTGTGTTCACCAGTCTGTCAGTCCGTCTCCTCTTTAAACCACCAGTACATCCAGCTATCGGCCGTGGGTGCTTTTGGGAGGCTGCCCGCCGCTGATTCGATTTAATCTACGGCGCTGGCGCTGATTCGATTTAATCTACGGCGCTGGGCCTCCAAAAACATTTGTAGGCGACGAGTTTTCTTTTCAGCAAGGCTGGGGCCGTGTACTGGCGGTTTAAGTGAAGGACTGCATTTTGATGGAACAGAGAATGCATTTTATTACTGCTTAAGCACAAATAGATGTTGTCACAGTCAGTGGGGATCATTCACTTTTCCACCATTGCCACCAAGAATTTGATTCCCTGGCTGTGCTAATTCCATGCGAAGTAGTACGGAGAATTAGTACAGAGAAGCATGTGCCCATTACTCCAGCAAATGCACCTTTATTGTAACGTAATAAAAAGTTTATACTCATGTGAGAGAGGACCGGTCACACAGCAGAAGTGTAGTGGCAGAAGAAAACCCGATTGGGTCTCCAGTGCTTTGCTTCCCTGGCAAAGCAACCTTCGCTAGCAATTCATCATCTCCCATCTGTTTTCTGAACTGCAGGATACAGGATGTTTGATTCAAGTTGCTAAATTGCGTGTAATCACCCACGAGCGAGGTCCATGACTGTAGAACAGTGCCCTAACACTTGCACTGATAGCATTACAGGTCCGAATGAGAATTGTTCGACCTTTGTTGTTCTGCGTACAACATGGCACATAGCTTCAGCAAGCAGCACGTGTGTATGTGTATGTGTGTGTGTGTGTGTGTGTGTGTGTGTGTGTGTGTGTGTGTGTCGTCATATCTGCTATACAGTCAAAATAAGGAGTGTGTGTGTGTGTGTGTGTGTCGTCATATCTGCTATACAGTCAAAATAAGGATGACTGTGCCAGACTGTTTTGTCGGACTTTCACCGACTCGTCAGGAGGTTGAACCTGTCAAGTCTTCCCAGGATGCATTTGCCTGATGGATAAAGGACTTGCCACATCGCCCAGAGTTAGCGACACCCATCCCTAAGAGAGAAAAGTGGTTGACTTTACTCGCACCAACCCTTCAATCCCAGCAAACTGTTGGTTCAAACCCCTGAGAAGAATAGTAGTAAATCTGAGAGACTAATCTGACACTGTCATAAAACCCACTCTATGCACCCACTCAGCCATGGACACCCAATGGCATGACCGCTAGTACAGTCGTGTTGTGTGCGTGTGTGTGTATGTGTGTGTGTGTGTGTGTGTGTGTGAGAGAGAGTGTGTGTGTGTGTGTGTGTGTGTGAGAGAGAGAGAGAGAGNAGAGAGAGAGAGAGAGAGAGAGAGAGAGAGAGAGAGAGAGAGAGAGAGAGAGAGAGAGAGAGAGAGAGAGAGAGAGATTACTGGGTGTGGTAATTCAGTGGGGCAGGGAGGCAGCAACTGTTAGTGTTATGTGCCCTTATTTCCCAAGATGTAGGGACGATTCATGTCAAAGGCTACTGACCTATCATGTGCAGTGGTCGGTCGAAATGTCTGAAAAGAATGCAAATATTTTGTCAGAGGTGCACACAATGGTGACAACAGGTCTGAATAGTATATATAGGAAGGAAAGAGGGAGGGGTGAGGGAGGGAAATGCTTCATTGAAAAACATGGCGTAGTCATTCTGCACACATGACAGATGATCGAATGTCGATTCAATCTGGGGAGGTGGCCTCTAAGGTGCTTTTATTTTATATTTAGCAGCTGCAAGCCTGCAAGCCTTTGAACCTCCACTGCTTTGTTTTGCTGCCGGACCCCAAGCCTGGGTTGGTTTGATCGGGGGAGGGTTTTCAATTTGCACCCCATCCCAAAACTGCACCGCACCCGTTTTCCAAGCCTGGTTGGGGCCTACCACAGGCTACCAGTTATCAACTGGGAATTTCCTTGGCCGCCGAGCAGGGTTTATGTTTCCGTCGATTTAATGTGGAGGGGAGGGGTCTTCTACGATGCTTTCAGATCAGGGGTTTTGCCATCTACGTGAGCACAGCTTCTGGCATATATCCTTGTTGCCAGAGGTACTTCTGCAGGACAAGTGGGGCATGGACAAAAACTGCACCCCACAGCGTGACTGGCAGAGAATGGCTACTGGCTTGGATGTTTCACTCAATAGCTGGCATGGTCATTACCCCACAACGTGACTGAGTGAGAACGGCCAAAAAAATATAAAAAATAAAAATTACCGCGGTAGTCAGGAGGGTATAGTGTGTGACTTTTCACTTTTTTTTTCCTTTTTCAATAGTCAGGAGGGCATAGTGTGTGACTTTTGAGTTTTTTTTTTTTAAATAGTCAGGAGGTCATTGTGTGTTACATTTTTTATTTTTATTTTTTTTAAGTCCAGACTCCAGGGCAGTGTAGAGGCTAAGGACCAGACCTGCGGTGTTTGCTGGTAGCGGAAGCCAATGGTTGTCCTGACAGGATAGGCCACCTACCCTACCCATCATCACGTTAATACTCCCAGTGAACCCCTTTCTTGTACAAAGCTCTGAAGAGTCTGAACATGATTGCAGTGGGATTTATCCCGGGCTCAGCGTAATTGCAGTCAGATACATACAGAAAACTAAGGAAAGTCCTCTCTGCTCTTTTTTGTTTTTTATTTTTCTGTTTTGGAATGAACATCGTCAGGATAGCCGACCATTGGGGTTGTTGATTAGAGAACTCTCCAATGGCCGGCTACCTCCGTTTGTGATGGCTCCAATCTCTTGGGGGGAGGTTACACCTGCTGGAAACCGGGTCCAGCGTGTCTTGGACAAGGTCAGATGCGGAATGTCACATTATGTCAGTAAGTGGAGGTTAGCATTGATTCCCTCGCCTGAGGGGATTAACTATTTAGTATTTACTCTCCTTGTGTGTATTGGACTGTTTATCGCCACCCATTTCCCTTGGCCTTGTAGCCACCACTATTCTACCCATGGCTCCTGCTTCCGGTCAGTCCCGTATTTCACCACGTCCGTTTCTGATCCATGCTTTATCGGGCGCGTCTATCCTGGCCAGCATTCCAGGTAGAGGTGGACGGACATTTCAAAAAAAAACACCGTCTTCCGCTCCCCCCCCCCCGAACATAACGCACAGGTGTTGTCTTCAGGTTTTTGGAGAAAATATTGGGAACGCATATGCGCTGTATTTGCAAATGACGGTCATTCAAATAGAACAACACGTGCTGTATTCGAATAGAACACAACAACCTATGCACTGTATTCGTTTACCGAGCGTATGTGATATGGTTGGGGGAAGACAGAAATGTGCGTGTACGCTCAGGATAATTTTCAGGACTGATGCATAAGTATTCAAGTTTGCCATGGCTTGACTTCTACATGGAGGAAGTCAGTCCCATGGCTCGCGGGCGTCATGCCCCCTAAGCACATGCACTGTGTGGGAGGCAAGAAATAGGCACATTTGATCTTCCTTTTGTTTTGTCACACTTGGCGTAGAGAAGACCTTGATGTGGAATAAGGATCATCATTGTAGCAACTTGAAGGGGAAGTGGGTGGCCTACGCAACGTAGTGGTGGGTGGAAAATGCAGCTCTAGCTAGTACTCTCCTCCTCTTGCACTTTTCCCTTCCTTGACTATGTCTACTATTGATGTGAATGACGAGCTTTTCCTCAGCTATCGACACCAAGCCTAAAACTGTCCTGTCCTGGCCGCCAACACAAAACGAACCGGTGCGGGCCTCGTTTTGGGTGGCGTCATCAGCCATTTCGCACCAGTAGGCCCGAGCCTGTCCACCTCCCGTGTTAATCAGCGCTCATTTGTTTGTCAAGCAGGGAAATTTGTTTTTCAAGCAGGGTAAGGGAACCCGTGGTTTTATACCACCAGTCCCCATCTGCATCTGAAGATTTCGAACGAGCCTCCCTGAAAAGTTAGGGGACTTGGGAGAGGACCCACCAGGGGAGGGCAGAATCTCTTCTTTTGTTCAGGACTGGGCTGGGCTGGGCTGGGCTGGGCTGGGCTGCGCTGGGCTGAGCCGAGCGGTGTGCACCCCACAGTATGGAACAATTCATTTTCCACCATGAGTGAATGCTGCATGAAGCTGTTCATCCGTTGGCACACTCTTTGTCTTTTACTTTTTGTTCTTTTCTTTTTCCTCCAAGTTGGAAAAAAGTGGACGCTGCATGATCTGGTGGTGGAGAGTTGTAGAGCGCCACCATACACTGCTGGAATATGTTTGTGCCAACTTGACATCATACAAACATAGCCAGTTTTACTGGCAACATGCATGATTGCTTTCCATGAACACAGTGCCAGATGCTCTTCCCCTGCTATATCCGCGCAAAGTCCAACATCGCATGAACACAGCCAGTTTTTGTTTGCTCTTCGTCAGCCTCACGCCCGATGCCGGCCCAAAAGAAAAAAAAAAAGCAGGCAGGCCGCTTCCTTTGGATAGGGTTGTGGTGCATGTTCTCTTTTGGAGAAAAATGGTCCACGCCTCCACACATTAAAAGTATGCCTGTGGCTTTGCTTGCAGCAGATCTACCTTCTTCCCCCCAATACAACGTTCGGTGATTTTAGCTGTATTTCGACTGAAAGCTGCCCCAAATTCAGCTATATTAACCATCCGTTGTATTCAGGGGAAGAGTGTAATACAACCATACACACAATGGTCGGAAGTCGCCGCACAGTGGGTGCAAGGAAGCGAAGAAAACAAGAACAACGAAAAAAAACAGGGACAAAAAAGAGGCACTCAAGTTGGGAGCTGCTGTGTCTGATTGCAACAACCTCTCTCTTTCTCCCAGTGAGATATAAATGCAGGTCTGTATTATGTACAGACGGAGTCGCCGAACGAACAGGGTAAGCAAAAACTGCAAAACACATTATGCCACTGGGAACAACAGGCAGAGAAGAACTCGGGGTTTCGACTCTCGGGCTTACGGCCGCCAATATGATTGGCGAATTGTTGATAGATGCAAATTGTTGGATGGACATCAGAAGGACTTCAACAATTTGCATAATCTATCGACGAAGAAGACACAACTCATCAGCGACGTGAACTTCTCAGAGCAGGAGAATACCCTTGACCAGAGTTCCCAGCGCAGCGAGCGGCTCTCTCCTCCTGGAGTAAAACAGAAAGGTGGCGTATACACACCGCGTTAAGCAAGGCTTCGGGCCTACCTGACAACGACAACCAACCAGAGAAACGGAAAAACAAGAAGAAAAAAGATGTCACACTGGTTAGCCAACAAAGCTCGGTGCGCAGGGCTTTCCCAGCATCAGAGAAAAGTGCCTTGGAAGTACACTGATGGTTTATTACCATCCCGCCTTCTGTGAATGCAGCTCTGATAAGAGAAAACACCTTCTCTCACCAACTGCTCCATGCTTGGCTGATAGGTGATTCACTGAAAATGCACAGCTCTGGAAATCACACTGGACGCCAATTCCACAGCTTTAATTCAGCTTCCATGCCAAAGGCTCCTCGCTCATCTGAAGACCACCATTGCGCTCTATCTATTTATTGTACACAGCATAAGGGCAAGACAGGAGAGCACCGCACCATAGTTCGTGTCTGGCATTTGTCATGACCAACACCTAACTTCTTTCCATAGATCCAACACATGGGCAACGCAGCATCCGCTGTAAGTAACGTCGTCTCCACAAGGCGCCTTCAAGAATCCACCGAAGAGCTAAAGGTTAAGACGTACTACTTTTCTAAGTTCGTACCTTGATTTTTGCCCACACGCGTGCTACACAGAAGAGAGCATTCCTATTGTGGAGTTGGTTATCAGACAGAGCAATTCTACCCATCCACAGTCAATCCGGATGCACTTTCAGAAGAGACGATCCCTATTGAAGTTGGTTATCCGACAGAAATATGCTACCCATCCACAGTGCACATCCGGACGCACGTTCGGCGCTCAAATTTCCACCAAGTACATTCCACTGCAGACTGCACAAAGAATAAGCTCCAGACTTGACATAAAGCTGATTGATGGTCGTGACGACGTAATCCTTATTTGAGTAGGGAAATACAAATCGATCTGCTTTACAAATGCGTTGTGTGTCTCGTTGAACAACACACCGCAACTACCGAAAGCAGAATACTCTACCTTCTACGTGCAATGAAAATGCTACCCTACTACTACTACTATTACTCTCTGCCACTGCCAGTCTCCACCTCTACCATTAAACATTGTCAGAACAAGCGACCCCCAACCACCAGCGCACACAACGCGTAAGGATCCTCCTCCTGCTCACCCAGGACTGGATCTGTGACTTTGCAAGGTCAGGATTCGGATCTTTGACTTTGGTCAGGATTCGGATCTTTGACTTTGGTCAGGATTCGGATCTTTGACTTTGATCAAGATTCGGATCTTTGACTTTGCAAGACCAGGATCAGGATCTTTGACTTTGCAAGACCAGAATCAGGATCTTTGACTTCGCAAGGCTCTTCGACGTGCAGGTGGGATGGCACAGAAGATGTGGAGAAGGAAAAAAAGGGACAATACAAATGGGGCAATAGGAAAGCACGTGACCGAGTAGCTAAAAAAAAAAAAAAAAAAAAAAATTCCAGTGTGCAGGAGAAGGAGGGGGAACCATTTTTGACTGTGAAGCACAAAGGGCGCAGCCCCAGTGAGAGTCTACCAACCTTCACGACCAAGTGCATGCACTTGTTGAGCGGCAAGTGCATGAGCGTGAAATGCGGCTTTGCGCACTGCGATGGGCGCAAAATTGATGTCCAAAAAAAAGCTAGAGATGACGACCCCTCATGCTTCTTCTTCAATCCTCTTCGTCCCGAGCCCAACCCCCTTGTCAATCTTCTTCCTCCCGACGCCCACCCTTCTCGACTGGGTACGTCGAACCTGTGAACCAGGTCTGAAAGCGAAATGGACGTAGGCATAATTGCTGCACAATCCATTGGAGAACCTGGAACTCAATTAACTCTCCGAAGTTTGCATCCCTCCCTATCGGAGACGATGAGCCCATCCTTCTTTTCTCTAATCCTCCTCCTCCAGAGCCACACCCTTGAAAGCTAAAAAGGCGTTATAAGGTGTGCCCTGCAATCGAGGCCCCATCCAAACTCCATACGTGTGTCATTGCCCGTTCCCTACTCTTCAGATGATGCGAGACATTTCTCCACCATCTCCACAAGATGCGGGTTCTCCAGTGCGGCAGCCACCCTCTCCTTGTCGTTGAGTTGCTTGTTGACTGATCGAAATCGAACAGCAGCACCACCACGCGAAACAAAACATCACATCAGAACACAAAGCACAGTAAGTCTTGATGATAAAGAACAGGGTGTAGCATCAAGCACTGCAGAATGATTTGCTATTAAACCAAGACAACATAGCAAGCAGCCCAAGTCCTACATACACACGCACAGAGAGAGAGAGAGAGAGAGAGAGAGAGAGAGAGAGAGAGAGAGAGAGAGAGAGAGAGAGAGAGAGNACATACAGAGAGAGAGAGAGAGAGAGAGAGAGAGAGAGAGAGAGAGAGAGAGAGAGAGAGAGAGAGGGGGTGGGGAATACCATCAAGCATGGCAGGAAGATATGGTGGCACATGTGCGCGAAAGATAAAGAAGAGAAGCAGCAGCAGCGCCACGGATGGCAGGATGATTACCCACAGTGAACACAACAAAGCACAGCACGCATACTCACAGACCAAGCTCATGGAACCGACTGTTGAAATACAGACCCAAGTTCGAATCCAGATGAACAGAATAAAATGATTCTGCAATACCTGGCGCAGGTCAGTCCAATGACAATATCTCGAGGCCGTCGCCTTTTCACCCAAAAAAAAAAGCAGAGCGCGGGCACTCTACATAGAAAGAACAAATAGCATCCAGCATGGCAGGATGATCTCGTGTACTGTCCCTCTGCTACATCCTTCCCCAGTCTCTCCATCCCCTCCACTACCTTGTTATCTTTTCTTTCTTTCTCTGCCTTTCTTTCTTTCTTTCTTTCTTTCTTTCTTTCTTTTCTTTTTTTTTAAGTCCCCTCCCCTACCCTAGTTTTTTCGAAGCGGCGGGATGACAAGAAATAAATTGGACAAGTTGGACAACTAAGAAAAACAGCCAGCTCACGTACGTCCATCAGCCTTTGTTGCAGAAAATTGATATATATAGTATTTCCTGCTATTGCTATGGCTTTTATTTTTGTTCAGATTGAAAAAGAAGAGATTGTTTAATTTATGTATTTTCACTTGAGTTTATAGCTCCTGATGAGTCGGTGAACCTCCGACGAAACAGTTTGTCACAGCCCTTCGTTTGTTGTCCTCTTCTCTCTCTATGCCTACGGTTTACCGGGCAGTTCTGTTTGTGACGATATATATATAATATATTGTAATTACTAATTTGAAATTTCTGAGTCGTACCTGTCACCGCATTACATCTGCAGACCTTGCAACACTCCAACATCTCAGGGAAACTAAGGGCCTTGCTCAGCCAGCCACTCAGCAAATATGCAAAATGGAAACGAATCTTCCGCTAGAACATGGAAAGATACACTGCCATAATTCGTGTCTTCTGTGTACGTGGTGAGTGGCGGAGCGAGGCCCTACATGACCCGGTCGTCGGATAGACAAAGTACAACGCACACATACCATGCCAAGGATTCTGAGTCCGTCTGAACTACGAGGGAGGGAGATACCTTTCTTGAAAAGACCTTTCTTGAAAAGACCTTTCTTGAAAAGACCTTGAGGGATCATCCCCTCTGATGCCTGGAGGGAGACGACAAACTTATGTTCG
This sequence comes from Chara braunii, assembly GCA_003427395.1. Classification (NCBI taxonomy): domain Eukaryota; kingdom Viridiplantae; phylum Streptophyta; class Charophyceae; order Charales; family Characeae; genus Chara; species Chara braunii. Next base: position 1,989,860 of record BFEA01000012.1, read on the forward strand.
CACGGGGTCCCCTTCTGTCTGTCTGTTCACATCATCTTCATAATCATCATTGATGATTGAACTGACCAGGCCCAGGTAATTCAGAATTTCAGAGTTATTTTTTTATTCATCTGATCTCACCAGGGTTTCAACTTTCAGCTCGGGTCCGGTTAGCTCCACGACACAGGGCACTTTCAACTTTGAGAGGACCATTTACGATTTGTTAACCATTTCTGTAACAAAAAATCACTGACTTCAAAGGTTTTTTTTTTTTTTTTTTTTTTTTTTTTTTTGAAGTCAGTAATTTGGCTTTGAAGTCAGTCAAATCACTGACTTCAAAGTTTAAACTTTAAACCTTAAGGCCTTAAGCTCATTTCCTTGCTGGTGTGTTTGGCTTAATATAATGGCACGCACGGGTAGACACGCCAGAGTCTGCGGCATAGGGAATCCATTTTCTGTGGATCAGTTGTGGGTTCCTTCTCTGAGGTACAGGCGTCGTTTCGGTCCTGCAGGTCCCAAGGCAACGCCTTGGGCTAGGTGCACAGGTACCGGGCCGATTTTAGACCAGGAGCATTTCTGCACCTTGCTGCATCAGCAGCGCGGTCTGGACATCCGGTAGGGACCCAGACCAGCTGCGCCGTTTTCTGAGGCCAGCATCAGGTAGGCCCAGCCGGCCCAGCACTACAAATAGCTGGGCAGCGGTTGGGCAGGGACAGTTCGAGTAGCTCACTTCTGAAGCGACATGCTGCTGGTTGAAGCAGCGTTATTTCTGCACCAAGCTACGGAGTAGGGAGTAGCGGAGTAGGTAGTGGAGAGAGGCGGAGGCCTTACCTGCAAGCGACGAACTTACCTGGCGCCATAGCTAGGCTCCGCGCGGTACCTGCACACGACGAAGACCACAGTCAGTACGGTGACAGCTACCTGCAGGTGAGATAGCAAGGAGGACGTCATCTTCTTCTTCTTCCTCCTCCTCCTCCATCTCTCTCTCTCTCTCTCTCCTTTCTCCTTCTTCCCTTCACTTTCTTACCTTCTTCTTCAGCTACGAGAGTAAGTGAGGATATCAGAGGTTAGGTTGGGCACATTGCCCAGGATCCGATTCGACATTCTGGGACAGACATTGATTGGACACTCGGCAAGGAACTATTTTTGGGACTTTGCTATTGCGATCTTGGTCTACTCCCTCGCCTCTTCTCCCTAGTCTTGTCCCCTTTCCCCCATCTCTCATCCGTGGAATCTCCCCATGTATGTGTGTGAAGGAGGGACCTTTCTTCTGTGATTGCGGTCCCTCCTCCCTTCTCACATGTGTGATGCATGATGGATGTCGGGTCAGTCCAGATCAGATCTACTCTTTAAGTCTTCCACTGCGCCACTTTGTGCCATCTTGTATGTAGCGGAATGTACATTGCTTGTTGATGCTATGCTGACCTTGAATTGTCCATTTCAGTCCTTTTCATGACATCGCGGATCCTTGGCTCCCTACGCATTGCCCCATTGGGGATGTGTCACCTGCCCTCCTGGCGAGCAAGCAAGCAAGCAAGCAAACAGAGTATTCAAGACAACCAACTGGGAAACTCACCAGCTAACTCCGAGGCGTGAGACCCAGGTGCAACCTTGATATCGATCTGCGCAAAGAACAGCAATCAATGACAAAGAACATGAATCAAAGAAAGTGAACGCCAGCATCAACCAATCGATCGATCAAATCAACCACACAAAAACACATCAAATAAACCAAATCAATCAAAACAATCAACTCTTATCAAACCAATCAAGTCCATCAGATTAATCCATCCATCCATCCATTAATCAAATCAATCAAGTCAATCAAATCAGTCCATCCATCCATCAATCAATCAATCAATCAATCAATCAATCAACCAACCGACCAACCTAGTGATCAATCAATTAATCACACGACTCCTAAACCAGACTCTTACTGACCGAGGAATATTTCACAAGGCAAAAAAGTGGCATCTCTATGTGCCATGTGAACTTTGTAGCGTCTTTACCTACCATGAACTCTGCAGAGCATAAAAGGCATCAGAATGTTTAAAGAATCGCCAAACACAGCTAAACATCATTGACACTGAGAAGAGTGTGGGCTGCTCGACCCCTCTTTAACGATCAATGCTCACATGACAACCATGAGCAAACATCACAGACAAGACAATCACTGCCTGCTGCCAGCAGAACACACTGAAGACTATACTGGGAAAGCTGCTCTCTTAGTGCATAGGGACACCACTTGACAATTAGCAATATATATATCTATATAGGTACTTAGCAGCACAGAGGAGCTGCACCACACATGGGAATTGACTGAGGCACTGCACATAGGAACAGAGGAACGGCAAAAAAAAAAAAGGCTAATGCAGACTTCGCCTAGAGCATAGCAACTGAACTTCAAGCTAGTGACTGCACGTAGCTCATCGGAGTTCCAGCTATAGCACACACGATCTGCAGTCAAACGTAGGGGCTGCACTAAGCGTGTAAAAAAAATTGCGCTTTGCACATAGGAGGAACACAGGACCTGTGCTCAGCGTGGAAACTGGCAAACTGCACTTGACGTGTATAAACTGCACTTCGCACATAGGAACACAGGACCTGCACTGAAAGTGTACAAACTGCACTTAGCATGTAAAAATTGCACTTAGCATATCGCAACACCGCACTTAGCATCTAAAAACTGCACTTAGCATCTAAAAATTGCACTTAGCACATAGCCACACCGCACTTAGCACCTAAAAACTGCACTTAGCATCTAAAAATTGCACTTCACTTAGCAAGTTAGCATGTAAGAATTGCACTTAGAAGTACAATAGGAACTACACCTTAGAAGTTGGAAGGTAAAATTGCACTTTGCGTGTAAAAATTACACTTAGCAAATAGGAAAACAGAACCTGCGCATAACGAAGAAACTGGACTTCACATGTAAAAATTGCACTTAGCACATAGAAATAGGAGGTAGGCACTGCACTTGGGAGCTTGAGAGTTGAGAGTAACCAAAACGTCTGGAAAGTTGGAAACTGCCCTCATCACACAGCAACTGTGCTCAGTGCGCCTTCCTTCACACGGAGGAAACGTGAGTTAGCACAGAGGAGCTGCACTCAGGATGTAGGACTGTACTGAAGAAGAGCATTTTAGAGAGTACACGTAGACATCGGGCCTCACTCCACTACTCTAGAAATGTGCAAAAAGAGAGTGAATCTTTCCGCTAGAACATGGAAGCATACACCGCCATGATTCTCATCTTTTGTGCATGTCGAGAGTAGTGGAGCCAGGCCCATCAGCAAACTGCATGCAGACGACGGAAAGAAGGAAAGTGAGGGGGGGAGGGAGGGAGGGAGGGGCACCTTGAAGCGAGGTGGAAGACATCTCATGAGCTTAACCCTCAAGCATAATCCGATAACTGTTGCCATGCTACAGTGTTGAACGGTCGGCGTGAAGGTAACCCTGCACGGCACAGAGTAACAAACAAAGGGCACACGATTTGTTGCAGACAGACAGACCAAAAAAATAATAAGAAAGGAAATGTGAGCCATCCATCAGAGGCTAATAAAAAGGGCAGAGTCTTTGTGCCGCGGTTGGCACTGTAGACAGTAGCCAAGATGCCAACAAGAACAGTTTGTAGGGGGGGTTCCAGGCAAAAGAGAAGGACAACAATGGAAACGGATCATCAACACGAGTTGATAACGAGGGTAAAAGTGCAAAAAGGCAGGGAGGAGGGAGAGGAGAAGGGCATTGATGTAATGATGATGATGATGAGCCGCATAGACGGACAAGAAGCAGACAAGGAATAGAAAATGAGATAATGCAACGAGTGCTAAACAAGGAGGAGGGAAGATGGAAAGGGCAGACAGCACGAGAAAGGACAAAGACGAATTAATTAACACTTCACGGTTGAAGGCAGGAGGGCAAGACGGTGACAACGGCAACAAACACGAGGCTCCCATGGCCAGGAGATTTCTCACAAAAATTGGCAGAAAGCATCACAAGCACTTTCAAATCATCTATTCGCTGCGGCAGCTAGCACAAACAATCTCAATTTCTCAGATCAGATCATCTATTCGGTGTGGCAGCTAGCACAAGCACTCACTTTCTCAAATCACCTATTCACTGCAGCATCTCTCTCTCTCTCTCTCTCTCTCTCTCTCTCTCTCTCTCTCTGTCTCTCTCTCTCTCTCTCTCACACACACACACACACACACACACACAAACACACACACACAGAGGAGATCTCTCACAAACATTTGGCACAAAAAGCATCACAAACAATTTCAGATCATCTATTCGCTGCGGCAGCTAACACAAGCACTCTCAGTTTCTCAAATCCCCTATTCACTGCAGCATCTCTCTCTCTCTCTCTCTCTCTCTCTCTCTCTCTCTCTCTCTCTCTCTCTCTCTCTCTCTCTCCCCCCCCCCTAACTCATCTCTATATGCACCGTTATGTTCTCTCCCTCCCCTACCCCATTATCACTGCTCTTGTCTGTGTGTCTATGTGCACCTTCCTCTCTGCTCCAGTCACGTCTGTTTAACAGACGTACCCTTCCTCCCCTCCTTTCCCCCCTTCCATCCCCCCTCTCCCCGACACCTCCTCTGCTGCCTGTCACTCTCTACCCATGAGAAAGTCGAGTCCCAGAGCAACCTCAACACATCAGGCCGATTTCGTTCCTAAGGAAACAAGCGAAAACTAGGCCAGTTCTGGAGGAAGGTGGGGATGACGTCAAGTCTGCATGACCCTTATGCGCTGGGCTTCACACGTGCTACCATTTACGTGTTTGCACTTACATCACCTTGTTGCCACAATCATCCACTTCTATGGAATCTTCCTTCACCACGTCCAGTTGCTCCAATGAATATGGATGCTCCGGGTCTGTAATGTCTCGCACATACTGTATGTATAGAATTAAGGAGTTCTATATAGAATCAAATTCAATCAATCCAGTCTCTGAGGTAGGTCGTCAGGAGCTTCATCAATTTACCCAACGCCAGTCCCATGGGTTCCCCACACCAATCCCACACACTGCAGTACTGACACAAAACACCCTTTCCCCTCTTCCTTTTTTTTTTTTTTTTT
>BFEA01000012.1:2012617-2046830 GCA_003427395.1 Chara braunii
GAGAGAGAGAGAGAGAGAGAGAGAGAGAGAGAGAGAGAGAGAGAGAGAGAGAGAGAGAGAGAGAGAGAGAGAGAGAGAGAGAGAGAAAGAGAGTTCACAGAGTGTCGAGCAGGAGGATTTCAGGGATGGTGATGTGGCAAAAGAGGAGTTGGAGATGGGGAGCCTCACGAGGGAGGACGATGAATGAAGTTGCCGAACATGAAGGCAAATTACCCTGCCAACAGGCTTGGGTATTTCACAAAGTTGCCCACCCGGTATGAAGGGCAAACCGGGTAAAACAGGGTGCAGGCCCAGACCCCAATGGTGCGGTCCACATTGCAAATTTGCACATGGATTTGACAGGGGCAAAACGCAAAGAATTCAGTCAAAAAGGGCATTTCGCTCTACCCATATCTTTTAGGGGCATTTTGACATATATCTCAACTTATAGGGGTAGTTCGCAAATTATCGCAAAAATTATCTTCTTTTTTTTTTCACCTGCAAGTTTTTTTGGGGGGATAATTTGTAAAATATCGCTATAAGTTGAGATATATGCCAAATGCCCCTAAAAGATGTTGGTCCAAAGGCTAATTCCTTCAGCACAACCAACTTGAAGGTGTTCGTCACACAACCTTTCGAAATGAGGCATTTTCCGAAATTTGTCAGATTGAATTCGAAAGGATGTTTGCGCACTGTTTGATTTGATGCATGAGTTGAACCTTGTTGATCCCTATTGCGCGCTTAACCCGGAGGAAGCCGGGTAAACTTGGTATTCGAACATTAGGAAAGACAAAGGGGAAGTAACACGAAGAAGATTATACTACTACTTGGTTAGTAGCAACTTGTAGCAGGCGTTTACACATATCAGACAAGTCTCTCACTCAATGTCAGATCATAAACCGGTACAAGCAGACTTTGTCATTGCGCAATCATAAGGAAGGGGAAAATGATACTTTAAGTTGAATATCAGAAACTTAGAAGATCTAGGGTTGGGTTAAGGAGTAAGGTAACTTACTATATGGAGGCTTGACACTCCGCAAGGGGCAACTTTGATACTATAGCAGATTGGCTAAACGAGGGTAAATCCATTATTTCTAAAGTTCTGAATGTCTGCTCTAGAATTATGGTTAGGGAGAGAAATCGAGAGGAGGACCAATGTCGTAGGAGGGTGGAGGAAGCGGAAAGGAGGATGGAGCAACATCTATATCAGAATTAGTGTGGGTGAAAGAAAGAGAGCAAAAATTGGCAAACTGGGAAAAACTGCAAGATGAAAAACAATGGAGGTGGGAAGAAAACTTGAAGGTGAAAGAGATACTTCTGCAAGATAAGTTAACAATGGAAACTCTTAAGAGGTTACTGCCGAGTTACTCCTTTCATCAGTTGGTGCAACTGAATCACCCTTTTGACGCCTTTGGCCCCCCGGCTAATACTCCAAACGAGTTTTTGGATTACGATAAGCTTTTACTCTCACATCTTGACGACTATGCGACGTAGAGAAGACGAAGAGGCAGACCTATCTACAGAATTAGACATGTGGGAGGAGACTGAGGCCACCCTGACCACGTCATAGTGCTTAAAAACCATTTCGTAAAAACGAACATATTATATTTTTTGAACGAAATTAAAATTAAGTTTTTGGGTGAAATCTGGTCCAAAGTTTTGGCTCCTTGGGGTCCGGCGTTGACCCCTTAGATGTATCTGGTCGCAGCTTGAGACTAGATACATCTAGGGGGTCTGGCGTTCTAGGAACGCCGGACCCCCAAGAGCCAAAGATTTGGACTGGATTTCGTCCCAAAAACTTAATTTTAATTTCATTCAAAAAATATAAAATATTCGTTTTGACGAAATGGCTATTGCTCGAACCTCGACAGACTGATTACTCTAGAGGAGTTGCAATATACGCTGACTGAAATGGCAACAGGTAAATGTCCAGGTAGGGACGGCCTAACGGTGGAGTTCTATCGAAGTTGTTGGGAGTCAATGGGCCGGATATTGGTGGAGGTTTACAACAAGGTGCTGAAAGGGGAAAAGTTCGGGGATCTGATGATATTTGTTGTGATCTCAGTGATGTTTAAGATGAGGGACAAGACCTGCATAAGGAATTACCGACCTATTTCCGTATTGAACGTTAATTATAAGTTGTTGGCGACGACATTGGCGCTGCAATTGGGGAAGATGTTACCCAGACTGGTAGAGCAAGATCAAAGGGTCTTCGGACAGGGTAGATCTATCTTTGTAAATATCCTCATGACAATAGAGAGCATTGAGGTCATAAGAGATAAAAAATTGGATGTGGTCATTCTCCTCTTGGACATGGAAAAGGTGTACGATAGGGTGTGTTGGCCATTCGTTATGACCACCTTGAGGAAGATGGGCTTTGGGCAGAGATTTTGCAGTTGGGTAGTAGCGATGTACATAATAGCGAGGTCTGCAGTCTAAGTCAATGGCCACTTGTTCAACTCCTTCCAACCGAAACGCTCACTCAGGCAAGGCTGTCCCTTAGCCCCTCTCCTATTTGTGCTGCAGTTGGGGATTCCATTTGAATCGGATTCGGAAACACCTCCATATTCGAGGTCTGCAACTCTCCTCCAACAAAGAATGTAGGACGAACGCATTAGCAGATGATCTGTTCCTAGTGTCATAAAACTCTCTGGAGTCTTTAGGGGCGGTGAAGGAAGCTTTGATGAAACATTCACAGTTGTCGGAGGCACTGGTAAACTGGAACAAGTCCGTCTACCTCCTCCCGATGAAATTTATCTTGAAGGTGGAATAGGGGATGCAGCGAGTGGACCCCGAGTTGGGAGAACAGTTCCTGGGGGTGCTAGTCAGTTACTAATATAATGGGGATGGCCCAGGGAATGATCCTGCAACAAAGGGTGGTGGCAAAACTCCAGATGTGGGGTACAACTTGACACCTTTCCCTGTTTGGTCAGGCTATGGTTATCAACGTAGCATTGTTATCGCTGATCTGGTTGATGGGATCGGTGAGAGAGATAGCTGCGTGCACCTTTCCAAAGATTATAAAACTGGCGATGAGATTCCTGTGGAAGCCACAGGCAAGCGGAGAGGAGGGTTTTATGAGTAAAGTGGCATGAGAGTTAACTACCTTCCCGAGGGAGCAGGGAGGGCTGGGCCTGATCGATCCTCAACGAAAAAATCAGGCCCAACTGAGGAAATGGCTGACGAAGGTCGCCCTGACCGAAGTGAAGAAAAAATTGATATTGTTGGTTGAACGAACCCTAAACCTTAAGAGGCAGTGACAGTTAAGCAGAGGAGAGGACGTTTGAATCTGTTTTTTCATCGACTCCTTTATGCCAAGAAAACTCTACTCGGAATTCTGGGAAGCGGTGCGACGACCTGGATTAAGCAACCTCCGGATATCAGAGTTGGCCAACCTCTAAAGAAGAAGTTTTGACCCTGACATTGTTTGAGAACCCTTTTATCCAAAACAATGAAGGGTGAAATTTCTCTGCAGGTTCGAAATCAGCGGTGTTCGGTCGGTCCTGAATCACTGGCAAGAGGGGATTGATAAGGATAAATGATCCGTTGTCAGAGCTCTAGGGGACATGGAAACCACTTCAGGAAGTTCAGGCCCCCCTGCAGGGCTTGTTGAGAGTGGAATAACATTGGAGAGTGTTGTTACAAGCTAACCCAGATGAATGACAGACGTTGCTAGGCTCAGAAGGCCTAGACCCCCCTAAGACCCGATATGCCCCAGGACAGGGATCCAACAAAAAAAAATCCTAAAATTAAATAATCATTCAATAGTAAATTTACATTTTAAATTTTAAATTTTAATTCCATCTTAAAAAATGTCATTCCAATTTTTTTTATTATTTTTTTTACTTGAAAACTTTCCTTCAAAGAATGAGGTATCCCTTCTTATTTGAACTGCATGTTAGAGATTGAATGAAAGTTTGAATAAATTTATGAAATATTTTAATTGGATTGTCATTCTAAGTAAGGATTTTCAGTCATAAATAGGTTAATCTAAGATAAATTAGAAGATATTTGTTGTAGTAGAATGAAAGTGTAATTAAAATATTTCATAAATTCGTCAAAACTTTCATTCCATCTTGAACAAATAGATGTAGTTGGAAGGAAAAACTCATATTTAGAAGAGAACTTATTAAATAAAATTGAAAATTTCGGAACTAGAGAAACATTGGAATGGTAATTTATAAATATGAAAGACTTTCTTTTTATGAAATGTCTTTGCAACTTTCATTTCTCGTGAGAATTTTTATGTTGTTCAACCAAGAGACGGTGTGGCAACTGCAAGGCCTGATTGATAGTGGTTTCAGAAAGGTCCAGGAGTGACGCGTAGTGGATCACTCTGGTAACCTCTAACTGGTGGGAGATTGAGTAATCTCGCAATGACGGTGTCGAGTGCATCGTCCCCCGCGTGAGTGAGGGTCCTCCCGACCGCGTCACGCAGGAGAAACTTAGGAGACAACTCGGGGACGACACGGTAACCCACGTCGACCCTTCGCCGCTCCGGCCGAGTGCGCCAGCTGTACATCCCGCGGTCCCCTACGACAGGATAGGTTCTCGCGGGGCACAACTAACCTTCCCTAAGGGGCTGTCACCACCCTTAGGGGCGTATCCCCGTCGAGCTACCGATCCACATGCGAAGGTTTTTATAATGCAATTGCAGAGGTAGGCCGACCGAGGGCGTTTGTTTGTTCGCAGTAGCATAGGTACGCATGGTTAAACGCCAGAGTGGATCCGAACGTCAGCCGTCCCTGAGGCGCTGATCTCCCAGGAATCAAACCGACGTCGGTCGACTAGGACATAATATTCCAGGCGTAAGGAAAACTTCTAGTGATCGTAGTCCCTTCTTTCAAAGGCAATCAAAAAGTTAAACAGACAAAACACTTTCATGAGACGATTCATGTCAACATAAATTGACTTATCTTCTGAAATCGATACAATCATACATGCTACAAAGGTTGACTTGACCTCAAACAACACTTATCGACAAAAGATCAAGGCATGACCTACACACAAGGCAATGCTCAAATGGCGTCTGACTAAAGTATCTTCACTCTGCCTGCCAGACGGTTGGCTGCCACAACTTTCTCGACTTGATGAGACGCGTTGCCAAGTTCTGTCATTCCATACCACAGTGACTGCTAGCGAAGAAATGCCGACATCCCAATTCTCAAGTAAAGTTAGGTTGTCATTGGCTTTAATGATGATCACGCTTTTTCTCTATCTTTGATGTGAATGTCATTTGCAAGTGGTACGACTACCACTATACGAGTTAGTACTCGACTTGAACGACCGAACACTGAATGCCCCATTAAGGTCAAGGGTCCACCTTCAAATTTTGTTGGTCACTTTATCCTCCTGGGCAATAATTACTCTTTCTGTTCCACAAATGATCATGAGGTACGCGCCTTTGACATGAAGACATTCAATGCAATGCTCTAGCTACCTCTTCCTGTTCAACTAGCCTGATTGCCCCAGGCTTGCACTTCCTATGATGCAAACCTATCCTAGAAGGTAGTGCCTACACACACTCCGTCCATAACTAGTGAAAACACGAACTGGGCTTCTTGTGGCACCAGTCCCCCATCCGTTTGTGGCTCCTAAGACGGCCACTAGAAGGGTAAACTATAGCAGTTCTTCTTAACGTGAGCCGCTAAGAATTTAACGCCTTTCGTGAATAACACACGTCCATCCCCTAGGAGGTGGTCTGGGATACCCCTCGTCCTCGCCCGAACGAACCTCGGATCTTAGAAGTCGGGCTGACTCTACCACGACAGCATGGTACCCCCCCGCCTAAGCGGTCCACTCCGAGACGTTAACAGGGTCGGCCCCTAAGGCAACAAACCCCCGCCTTAGATGCCTCCTAGGGAAAGGGAATGCACTTACCACAGCAGACGGTCAACCCTTATCACCTGACGTTAAGGGCGAACCTAGACGAAGAAGGAGATCACAAAGAAGAAAAACATTCAGACAGACGGGCATAGATAGAGAGGGTCATTCGGGAAAGAATGGGCAACCTCAGGGAAAGTCTATGTCCAATTGATTCCTTCTCCTTTGTGCATCACTTCGTTTCCCGTCGTCTTCTTTTCCCTTTAGTTCATACGCACATACAAGCACATAGATGAGAAAGCAACCATTCTTCCACCATTATCACCCTCATCCATCTCAGTCCACATGTCGTACCTGCAATCAAGTCAAGCCACACACAGACCACCATACAATCCTTTACCATCGTTAGCCTCCCCGTCACACATGCAAACACACATTTCTTTCTCCTTTTTAATGAATGTTCAGAAGACCAGGGTCAAGCAAGTGTGGTTCATACAGCTGTGAAGGGAACTGAGTGAGGTTAACTGACCTTGAGTGAAATTGAGGAGACGGCCCACTCAAGAAGACCATGTAAAATCGCACTCCAGAGAAGATCGCTGCAATAAGTTGTCAGAAAAGTGATCCACACCACTCCCTTACGACGACCACCTTCCATAACATAATCACTTCCCAATAGTCTGATGACGTTTCGGCGTCGTCGTCACACCATCCGCACCACCACGCCGTTGCTATCAATACTCGAGTGTGCTGTCACAAAATGTCCCTCAAAGTCAAGTCAAAACGGGCAACACCCCCTTGTCACCACTTAGAACGCACTGCTGTCGCCGCAAAAGTTCAGCAGCACCTCCGCGTCACCGCCAAAAAAAACACCTGCCGCCGCACAATTTTGGCAGCGCTTCCGCATCACCACCAAAAAAACACAGCTGCCGCCACAAAATTTCGGCAGTGCTTCCGCGTCACCACCAAAAAAACAGTTGCTGCCGTGCCAAGCGGACAATACCTCCCCTACACACTTCTCAAAGTGCAGTGACAGCTATGACTGCCCTCACTCTCACGCTCCCTGCAGACCTCCAGCGCTCCTCTCTCTCTCCACCCCGCTGAGATGGCAACTATGGCTGTGTTCCACAGCTATGGCCACCTCCAGCAGTCCTCCCCTCTCTCTCTTGCAGACCTCCACTCAACTCCTTCTCACTCCACCAGCAGCTCCTCCTCCAGTAGCCAGCATTCACCCAAGCGTAATGCCAGCAACACCAACCACAAATGAATGCTGGCTGGCTGGCTGCTGGCTGTTTTATAGCTGGCTGAAGGCCGAGGGCAGCTACTCTGCCCTCCAACCAAAACTCGGAGTCAGGCCTGGCCCTTGATCTCAAACGAGATCAAGGGCCGAGGAACTTGATATTCCCCTAGGGGAACCAAGTTCTAGGCCTTAGCAATGCATCCGGCCGCTACCCCCGGCCAGACGCAACTCTTAATGGCTGTATAGAGCCAAGTAGAGCAGACTGTTGAAGTTTAACAGTCTGCAGTCACCTCAGGGCCCAAAAGCTTCTACCCTCTGCATCTGACCTAAACTCGAGGCCACGTACGTGGCTGTTACTCACCCTTTCTTTTCTTCCTCTTCCCTATTTTTTTTTATTTTTTTTTCTTTACTTTGTTCCCCCCCCCCTCTCATTTTCTTGGCAAGGGCAACTTCGCCGTTCGAAACAAACGACCTCCCCTTTTACTTCTCAGGGGTACACTGGAAACAAGCCCAGTAAGGGCTTTTACCCTTCTTCACCGCGCGCCCGTACCTGGGCGCCATCAGTGCCAGGTTTGGGCACTCACTTGCAGCCTGTTCAACAAACGAACAGTCGCAGGTGAGTATTCGACTCCCTCTCTCTCTCTCTCTCTCTCTCTCTCTCTCTCTCTCTCTCACGGTTGCGCAACGTATACATCCACCTTCGAGGGTGGATGCATTTGTTCCCTGCCAGACTGTCGAGGTTCAGCCTCCTGATGAGTCGGTGAGAGTCCGACGAAACAGTCTGGCCCAGTCTTCCGCCCCGTCAATAGTAGCAGCCCGTTCGTCAAAACGAACGGGCGCTCGAGTGATATCACAAACAAAAAAAAAAAAAACAAATCTAAAGAATCTAAAAGGAAAAAATAAAACTAAAGAAAATCTCAAATAAATCTTAAAGAAGAAAAACCTAAAGAAAATATAAAAGAAGAAAAAAAGCAAAAAAAAGAAAAAAAAAACCCTTACCTCATCGTTGAAACGGTTTCCCGTTTTTTTTTTTTTTTTTTTTTTTTTGAACTTGTCGAAATATGTTCCAAAGTGAGAGTTTGAGGCCGGGGACCTCACAAATCAACCCGGAGTTATCCCGGCAGCATCAGCCGGTTTGGCTTACAGTGGCCAGACTAAACAACTAACCTATATTAAAAGCACAACCAAGATGATGATGACCGATGATATCTGGCTGTGTAAAGCACTAACCTGGTAGAAAATCACTCCTCATTGTTCTTTAGATTATCTCAACCTGTTCAAGTTGTCCACTAGTATTATACTACCATAGGGCCACTGCCCCTATACTTAACTAGACTAGCCTAGCCTCTAAGCCCACATAGGCAGCTGACTAATCTGCTCTGACTTGCTGCTTGAAGATGATGTTGTTTCTGTCCTCCCAGATGATGACGGAGCGGATAGCTTGTGCCACATATCCCCTCCCTTTCCGCTTGAACCATGTGGGAGGGATAATGCCATGCATTGCCCACGCTTCATCCCAGGCTAATAGGGTTCCCACAAACTGGTGTCAGTGCCTCTCCCACCACTGCCAAACTCTCCTGGAGGCTGGGCATTCCCAGAAGAGATGGACCAAGGTTTCCTCTTGGGTACCAGTGCCCTCATCAGAAAGATAAAGACATGGATCCGAACCCTGATCAGAGTTGACTGGATCCGCAAAGCAGCCAGGGGACGCAATCCCAGAGGTCGGCACTGGTTTTTGGTTACTTGGGCCCGCGATAACCAGCTGGCAGCTATTACCTTGACAGGGAAGATGGTTATCACCCCCTGGCTCGGCCTCTAAGCCTCTGCCGATCTCTGCTATGCCCGTGGGAGAGACTAGTTACTAGCTGCAGTTGCGTGAACCAGGGCACTCAGTTCAAGTAGACAGCCGCAGTAGGCTATTTGGGACAGGGGGAGTAGGAGAGTGTCCATGATTTAGATACGAAGTATGTGATGACTCATCGCCTACACTTCGTTTCCAGCTCCATACCTCTTTCGAACAGCCATTCAGCACATGGGATGGCGGAGTGTGAGAGAATCCAAAGGACCCCTACCAACTTCCGTGATGGTAGCTCTGGTAGCTGGATCCACAGGTTCTGCAAGGCCTGACCAGTCATAGGTTGACAGTTTGGAGTACGTCTGCTGAGCGTGGCAGCAGCAATTGAGGGGACTTCGTTGGGTTTATGAAGGAGCCTTCTGCCCATGGCTGAAGTGTATTGGTTGAGAAATTTCTGCTCCCCAGTATGCGTTCTCCACGACTAGGCCAGAGGATTCTCTAGTGGCTGGCCATTTACAAGGAGGTCACAAACAATCATTCCCTGCTTTGTGTAGCGGTGCACTCAGATCTGTTTAAGCTTCTGTTGACAATCCAGAGTGACGTCTCCCTGTAGCAAGAGATTGGGAGAGGGGGTTGGCGCTGATTGTGGGGCCCATGCTTGGGCTAGCCATGTGTCGTCATCCAAGTCCTGAGTTATATAGTAGACCGTTGTCGGGTCAGCAGCCTGCTCGTTACAGTACCATTTCCCCACTGTCGGTTTGGAGACCTGCAGCTCGTGCACCCACTCCGATGGTATAGCGGCTCTGATTTGCTGACTCCTTGTACAAACATGTTGTAGTCTGCCCAATTTGTTTCTGAGTTGTTGCTCTCTGAGCCAATTCTTGTCTTCCTCACTCCAAAGGTCCGAAAGTCTCGTTACTGCCCGCTCTACCCATCTGCGCCCAAAGTTGCCCCCTGCTGCCGTGGTTGTGAACGGCCAACCTTGTGAGTCGCAGATTAGGGGGTTATCGAAGATGCCTTGCCTCATGATTTTCTCTTTGGTGATCGGTGCTGATTGTTCTTGCGGGAGCAGAGCTCGCCATGCTGACCAGCACGCGCGGACAACCGGTGACCGGGGCTGGCGGCGGATAAATGAAGTCATGAAGAGGCAGGTCTAGATGTCTTCTCTTCTGTTGAGCGAAAATTCCTACTGTAGCAAATCTTCCAAAACCTTGAGCCAGCCCCTGCGTTCCGCTTGAGTGGCAGCTCTCGATAACCATTTGGCAAGCAGGGCTAGATTTTGCCGACCGGGGTCAATGATGGCTAGGCCGCCCTGCTGATTCTTTTTTGTCACCTTTGACCAGGCACACTTTGTAATGTGGCCCTGCCCTTCGATTGCTGCAGGCTTCCACAGGTAACGAGCTGCGACGTAGGCTAGCTTTGATTAGGAGAGTGCGACCCATCAAGGATGTGCCTACCGTTGTGCGGCAGCGACGTAGGCTAGCTTGGATCTTAGCCTGAAGGATTGTCTGTTGGGTCTCACTAGCGTTAGACCTGTACGCCCAGGTAGCGCTCCGAGATATCCAAGGGGATACGTTTCATTCCCCAGTCTTGGTCTGCCAAGCTGTATTCGGCAGGGAGGAAGTAAACTGATTTGCTCCAGTTCACCTGTGCTTCAGATATTGTGCAATATGCATCGATCAGCGTCTTAGCTTCGTCCATAGAGTCTGGTGTTGCTTCCATTACCAGCAGCAGATCGTCCGCTATGGCTTCTGTCAGCAGCGTGTCTGAATCACCCAAGGTCAGACCCTTGATGCGCGGGGAGGCTCGAAAGGCGTTTAGGAAGATCTCCATCTGCACAGCGAACAGCAAAGAGGCCAACGGGCAGCCCTGACGCAGTGAACGCGTTAATGAAAACGTTGGAGATAGAAAGTCATTGACATTGACGGATGTTGTTGCATCGCTGTAGAATTCCTTAACCAAGGTGCAGAAATGCGGACCAAAGCCAGGTGCTCCAACGTGGCCAGCACAAACGACCAGTTAACGCGGTCGTAGGCCTTCTCCAGATCGAGCATTGCAGCCATGACTTATCTTTTCTCCCGCTGTATCACCTCTTGTGCTCCCACTGCCATCAAGATGTTCTCGGCAATCGATCTCCCTTGAATGAAAGCACCCTGGTCCGGACCAGGGTGGGGAGAAAGGGGGTCAATCTTCTGGCCAAAAGTTTGGCCAGAATTTTGTATGAGACGTTGAGTCTCGAGATTGGCCTCCAGTTTCGTACGTTAGACTTATCTCCCTTTTTGTAGATGAGAGTGATAATACCGAGCTTCATGTCTTCCATAAGTGTGACGCCTTCTGGGACTTCGTTATATAGGTTCAGGAGGTCTGGCTCAATGTGTTTCCATGCCTCTTCGTAAAATTCTACAGGCAATCCACCCGAGCCCGGGCTTTTACCCCGCGCCATGGACTTAACCGCCTGCAGAATCTCTTCCGTTGTGATAGGCTGCTCAAGGGTGGTCACGGCTTCTTGGTTGAGGCGGGCGTGTGTATGCTGCCACAGGTCTTGCTCTTCACGCAGTTGCTGTAGCGAGATGTCGGGCTGACGTCGGGAGGTTAAAATGTCGCTGAAGTAGGCCAATGCGTATTCTCCAATTGCTGCCGAGTCAGTTGCTGGTGGTGCCTCGACATGGAACAGATGTTGGAGTTCCCTCATCAACGAGTGCTGTCTCGGGGGGCAAAGACGTTGGAAGGTGTCCTTCGTAAGACGGTCCGTAGTCAGAATGCCTTTCTCCTGGGCTCTCTTGGCCCAGATTATTTGCTGTTCGACCTGAAGCTCTTCCAGCTTGTGCAGCCATCTGTCTCGTCTGTGCTGCCAATAGAGCTCGGCCAGCGGACTGTTAGCTAGCTCCTCCTCTGCCTCCTCAACCATTTTCCTGCATTCTTCCTCTTGGTGTCTTCTACCCCTTGCCTGGATTCTGGAAAAGACATCCAGGGCACGAGTAACCACTTGCAATCCTGTATGCAACCACCCCCCTTTAGTGCCAAACTGGTGCTTGGTCTGTTGCCAATCCTGCCAATGATTTGCAATCCATTCTGTGACTCCCGGCCTGTTTAACAGGTCAGTGTTCAGACGGAAGGTACCCGGGCCTCTTACCAGTTGGCCCGCCATGGTGAAGCAGGCTACTAGTGGTCTGTGGTCTAATAGGAACTCGATTGGGCAGGTCACCGCGGTCAAGGAGTCCCAAGGGGAGCCCCTGGCCAACAACAGATCCAACCTCCTTTTCGGTGGAATGCCGTCACCCGAAGTCTGCGACGAGAACCAGGTATAGCCTAGCACCATCGGGTGAGTTGTACGATATGTGTCTGTCAGATCCCGATCAGCTAGAAAGGCTGCAAGCATTAGGGCGTCGGCCTTAGGAGGTGTAAAGGTGGGTGAGTTGAGGCCAGGGACCAGAGTTACGTTAAAGTCGCCCGCAAGGATGAGGTTGTCCTCCCTTGGAACGATGGCTGGTAGTTCTTCAAGAAAGGAGCGTCTCTCTGTTCTCTCCGTTGGCGCATAAACAGTCATGAGGGTCCAGGTCTCGGATCCTAGTCGCATCCGCGCCCATATCCATCTCCCCCAGATGTCCAAGTCGTGGTCCAAAATCTCTGCTTCCAGGTTCCGGTGTATGAGAACTGCGCAGCCGCCCCTTGTATCGTCAGCAGGTGCCCAAAATTGGGGCCCCCTCCACCAACCTTCGATATGTCGAATCTTCTCCTCGTTTAGCTTAGTCTCCTCCAAAAAAAAAACTTGAATCTTCAGGTCATGCATCCAGGTCTTTAATCTGGGTCGTTTTTGCTTGTCCGTCGTATCGCCTTGCCCCCGGATGTTCCTGGTGGCAACTTTAAAGTCCGACATGGATTGCTGCAGGGGCGGCTTGGGATTGGATCCACTGTTCTTCTTCTGAAGGCTGCTGCCTTGTCGGCCATGGATCTTCTGGAATTTTCAGAGTCCGCAGAGTTGCCCCAAGGTGCTGTGAGGAGCGTTCGGAAGGCTGCCGAGTGAGGTTGCTTGTCAACTGCCAGTGTGGTACAGAAATCAGCCACTAATCTTGCGTTTACGTCCTCTGTAAGAAAGGTGTCATGGAGTTCCTCGATTGCATTAGATGCCAGCCAGCTCGATGGGAGTCAGACGACGCCTTGAGTGGCCAGAAGTGCTGTTGTTTCCAACGAAATCTTCACGTCCAAGGCTGCAATGGAGAAGTGTCAGCTGCCCCCTGCAGCCGCTGCTGTTGTCTTTCTCCCGATGCGGATGCCCGGGACCAGCCTGAACAGGAAGCGTTCAACGATGAAGGTGGAAGCTACCGCCTTGATTGCCTCTTTGGTCGTTGGCGATTGGCTCACAGCGACTGTCGGTATGGCCAGGACTCCCTTCTCCGTACGCCTCGCCATGAATTTCGTCCCCTGTGGCGAGAGCATGAAGCAGAGCAACACAAGTTGATGTCTGATCAGGCTTGGCTGCGATCTGCTGCTTGATGGCTGCGCCGCCAGGGGAAGGGGCGCCAGCGGTCCCCTGGGAAGTGTGTTTGCAGGTGGAGGGGTTGAGGTTGGTATTGTAATAAACTCCAACTCTTCCTCTTCCTCCTCCTGCGTAGCCTGTCCATCACCTTCGGTGTTGATCCTCCGTTGCTTGACTTGAGTCCGGAGAGATTGCCTTGGGTTCCTCATCGCTGTGTCTTCACTGATATGTCCGAAGAGGCTTGTGTCTTCTTGCTGTGCCGAAGGGGCGCCAGCGGTCCCCTGGGAAGTGTGTTTGCAGGTGGAGGGGTTGAGGTTGGTATTGTAATAAACTCCAGGTCTTCCTCTTCCTCCTCCTGCGTAGCCTGTCCATCACCTTCGGTGTTGATCCTCCGTTGCTTGACTGGAGTCCGGAGAGATTGCCTTGGGTTCCTCATCGCTGTGTCTTCACTGATATGTCCGAACTGGCCTGTGTCTTCTTGCTGTGCCGGTTGAAGCCCTAGGGCTGCCTGAACTGCGTCCGTGTTGGTGTGGTCTGAGTGGGAAGGGTATGACTCGTATGGGTGCAGGTAAGTGGGGTTATCATAGAGGGTGACGTTGTGGTGGATGGGGGCTGAGGGGGAGTTTGCTGTGGAGCGTGGCACTACTGTCTGTTGGGGCGCACAGGTCCCAAGGGGGGGCACAGGTGCAGTTGATTGGTGAATAGTCGGAACAGGACCAGAGTGCGAAGTGTACAGTGGGATGATGGGCTGGGACGTGGTTGTGTGCAGTGGTACTTCCAGTTGCAGTGGAGGAGGGCGGGGGGGGGGCGAGCTAGGGAAATCAGCGGAGGGGATCTGAGAAAGGTCGAGCCTTGGTTAAGAGGTTGTGGGTTATCTGACGGGGCTGATGTGAGAGGTAACATCGGTCGTGTTGGGAAGAAGCCACTCAAAAGAGTGCTGAAGGACGGTGCTGCTAGGGAGAGGCCTTGGGCGTGAGGGGGATGACAGGGAGCGAATGAGACAAATGTCTGCTGTGGTGCAGTCCATGGGTTCATTGGTCCGGAGTAGGTTGGTATAGACAGGACCCGAGGGGGGGGGGGCGGGAGCTGGGGAAAGGGAGAGGGCCTGGGTTGCGCCGGGGGGGATGGCATGTGTATGGTGGGGCGGCCAGTCTCTGATCATGAGAGGTCGATGCTGCTGTGGGGGATGGCTGGTGGGGACTGTTGCTGTAGTAGTGGTGGCCCGGCGGGCCTGTGGCGGAAAGCCTTGTCCCCCAGACTGTCTGCTTCCCCGACCTCTACCACGTGTTCGCCGCCCTGGAGGCACGGGTTCAGCGAAGCGTGGACAGTCGGGGTCAAACTCATCATGGTACCACCAAAGACACTTCTGACAAAAGGGACTGTTTTGATTAGCAAACTGGATTTTCATGATTTGGCCTGTCGGCCTTCTCAAGGCAATCCATTCCATGAAAGTGTCGGCTACTACTGGGTCACAGTCCTTAACATTACCTAGCCTTGGCTCGTCCTCTCGTCTGTCCGGGGGGTGCATGTGTATGATTGGTCCCATCAATATTTGGACAACATTTCGAAGGGAGAACATGGCCCCCAGAGGGACACGAAGAGCTATGATCCTGAATCTGGCTGCAGATTCGGCGTCCCGCAATTGGTCTAGTTCGTGCTGTGTCATCCATGGCCGGAATGTGACCCTGACTGGACCATCGCATGACGGGATCGCATCTTCTCTTTTGTTGATCATCATTTGGGCGATTTGTCGTGTGCGTGCAACGTAAGACATCACGTTAGGGCCCTCTCCATGAGTGCGGCCCCTCTTCTGCGATGGATTGACTCTAGGGTCGTGAAACCACGCATCCTTGTATATCCGTATGAACTGCTCGCGTTGGGCTATGGAAAAATTGGCTGCTCGCGAGTCGAAGATTACGATTACAGTGCGCTCCTTTAACCAGGCCACAGTCGCGTCGTCAACCTCTGAGCTTAGGTTGAGGTACCCTATTCCGTCAACAATTTCGACCTCTCCGTGATTAAAAGGTGTATCGGGGAATAGTCCGTCGTCGAAGCAACCGTCCAGGAGTGCCTGTATTCGTGAGTGATCCTCTACAGAAGTCTGGGAGGGGCCTGGTTGATGTTGACCCGGGTGTGTGGCCGCTGAAGGAGAGGGTTCCATGATGTGGTATTGCGTTGACTAAGGATCAAGACTGTGGGCTTCAGACGAGCGGACTAGCCAGAAAAGGAGAGGGCGGTCAAAATGAGTGACGTTGTCAAACCGAGAGGGATCTGTGGGTGATGTGATGGGTTCTCTTTAAGGCTTGTAACTGGCAGTGCCTGTTGCAGACGACTGACGGGTGGGGGCGAAAGAAATAGGGTGGGTACAGAAAGGGTGGGGGAGGGGTGGAGAGGCGAAGAGAGGAATGACAAAAGTGAGGGGGGATGGAGGGATCGGTGTTAGTTCAAAAGGTGTTGAGAGAGAAGAGAGGGGGGTTGTGCAGGTGGGATGCGAAGGGGTGTGAATGGGGCTGGGAAGGGGAGCTGCAAAGAGGGTCGAAAAAGGGTAAGTCGGGATCGCAACACTGAGTGAGTGGGAGGGGGGTCACGGGGAAGGTGGCGGTCGTGGGAACAGTATCGGTCGTAGGCGGGGGGTCTGGGGCGGGTGAGATGTCTGATCGATTAAGGTGGATTGGCAGGTAAGGGGATATGTGGACATTGTGGAGAAGAGGGGGTTGATGGGTTAGCGAAGATGGGGAGAGGGGGGGGGGAGATGAAAGATCGAGAAACGTTGGTTTGTCGGAGGGAAAGTCAGGAATTGGGTGGGGGAATGGGGGTGAGGGCCTGGGGAACAGGAGTGCGCCGAGAGGGGAAGAAGGGAAGGTTGGGATAAGGTGGGAGCATCCAGGGGGGGTTAGAAGGTGAGGAGGATAGGTAGGGGTGAGGGGGTGGGTCGCGGTGTGGCGAAGGGGTCAAAACAAAGGTATGGAGTTCAAGGGTGTACCTACTTGGGGCAAGGTAGGGCAGACCGTAAGGGGGAGCGGCTGAGAGGTGTGGATGGAATGTGCTAGGTGAATCAGGACTCACCAGGCTGTGGGATACGAACTTGAATAGGTTTGCCCGTCAGGGCTTCTTCGGCAAAATTCTGCTGAGTGTCTGTGTTGTGTAGGTGAATTGCTGCTGGACCGCTTCAGACTCGTCCGGGACAGGGCGCTAGCGCCTGTCCTATTCCACATAGTACGTATGAGTTGATGTCAGGCTATGAAACAAATTGGCTCATCGCTCGCCTCCATGCCTCACCTGCGTCGGTGCAATGCCGGGTTGACCAGGCTATGGCGTCCGGTAAGGTGGTGGACGATGTTCACATCTCCCGGTCTCGTACCGGGGTGGTGACCGATGAGACCGGCCCTCCAAAGCCGGTAACGCAACTACGGAGCGCTCTGCGCCGGTAGCGCGTCCCCTACTTTTTCCCCAATCCGCATCCTTGCTCCCAAAATTTAGGCAGCAGCCTCAGTCGCCCGTTTTTCAGGGCGTTGTCAGGCGCACTGGGGCTGAAACGCCCCAGTCACTTCCAAGAGCGCCAAGTGGCGCTTCAGTTATAGTTTAGTTTTTTTTTTTCTTTTTCTCGTCGGCTACAGCCAACGACACATCAGGTCTCGGGGCTTTCCAGCCACGAGCAACCATCCCCCCAAGGGCATGGTTCCACTAGCAAAGAGGATCGGATCGAATGCCTGAATCTGGACGATGCTACGGAGATGTGCAGGAAATCGAGATTGAACTACTTTTCTGCATCTCTGTTTAAAGCACATCCAGATTCAAGAGTTCGATCCTATCCTTTTTGCTAGTGGGACCTCAACCCTGAGGAACCCTCGTTCTTTTCCCTTTTTTTCTTTTTTTTTTTTTCAGAAAAAAAGTTACAATAAAGAAAAATTTGAATCATTTCTCGATTTATGCGTGTCATCCTTACACAGGGGTCATGCTACCTCGCGTGACCGATCGCAGCCGTGCGATCCTGATGATCGCGCGGCCGAAATCGGCCGTGCCCGACTGGGCTGCTCCCAAAAGGAGATTCGCCAAGTAGGCCGGCATATGGGGTTCGATCCCGGTATCAGCCAGGTGAGGGTCCTATGCAATAACCTACTAGGCTAGCTCCTATCACGATATTGATAGGAACAACTCTTCTATATGAAGAGCTCTCCCAGTCAATTTTTTCCCCATGCCACGGCCTTGCAGGCTCGGCCTGCCTCAGGCCCAGCCTACCTGCGGCCCTGCAGGCCTCGCCAGCTTGTGGCCCTACATGCTTGGCTGACCGCGTGGCCTCGACATCGGCCTATCAACCCCCTAGCTCGGTGTCAACCCCCGCGGCCCGGGAAATAAGACCCTTCTTCCTATTCCCTCTGCGTCGTCCGGCACACTCCTCTTTTTAGCGTACCTAGGCCCTGAATCGCGCGGCTTAGCAGTCGTGCGACATTATTTTAGATAGACTAGGTCTGGCTCTAATCTTTCCATGACCGCACACCACTGCGGCCTCGTCGAGAACCGCGGACGACAGTGCCAACTCCTGCTGTCCCGAACGAACGTCGATGACATCACACATCAGCGACGTCAACTTTAGGTTTCTCAGTTATAGGGTTGGTCTGAATAACTTTGGCAACGTCAATCTCATCATGTTTCTTAAATCCAGCGAAAAGAGTCGAACAGCGTCTAACCTTGAAAAACTCGGGCAGAAACCCTCACAGGGGTTTCTATCCCGACAACGGAACCCCCCGCAGATAAGGGTCATCGAGTACCACGACAAGAGAGGAGTTTTCGAATCTGCAAYGTRGGTGGGGGATGCCCCTTTGTGCACCCTCCCTATAGACCCTAGAGTGTGGCGCTGAAGCAGGGGCAAGGCCACTCCAGCCTCCCCCCAAGGCTTGGATTTGGTCTCCTATTCAGTTAAGGAATCATGCAGAATCGCAGACACAAGGGTCACAACTCCCGCTAGCGTCACCATTACTAGGTGGAGTGTGGTTTTACTAACAGATCTCCAAGACTCTGCTGCAGATTTTAAGAAGCTGTGGGGCGTGTTGGCGGATTTACCAGACGTGAAACAAGTTAGCATCCTTTGGATGCTCTCTATGCTAGTCACTCCCTCGGCGGTCTGGCTGAGTGGCCGAGGGATAAAAATCTCACTGGGATGCTCTCGATGCACCTGGCCTTTTGAATCAATGAAGCGCCTATGGTGGACGGCCCGACATCGAAGAGTACATGAAATTTGAGAGCGGACCATTGAACACAAATGGGGGGAGAGGATGTGGATTGGAATGCGCATTGGGTTTTGCTAGGTTTCGTTGGAGACGGAGAAGACAAGTAAATGAGGTTGGTCGTATATCGCCCATGTGGCCAGGGCTGTGATCTGCTCAGTCATACGGGCAGATAGAAACCACTCCCGGTTTGAGGGTCGCCAATATGCATATGTTCAGATTAATGTGGCGATAAAAAAAGGTTTGAGGAGAGCAACTTGGGCAGATGGTGTAGAAGGGCGAAATGTGGTAAGACTCCCAAATAGGCCCTCTGGTGGTTTTTTAAGATGTGGGCAAGAGGCAATCGCCTGGCTCGGGTCCATCCAGAGAAAGGTTTGATAGTGACTAAATAGCTTTAGGGTTGAGGGGAGGTAGACATTGAGGCAAGAACCAGGGTATCTCAGTTCAAGTTCGGACCTCAGGAGATCACTAAAGGAAAGTGGGTGACTAAATTGGCTTCAGGTTGAGGGGAGGTAGACATTGAGGCAAAAACCAGGGTATCTCGAGTTCGGACCGCAGGAGATCACTAAAGGGAGGTGGGTGTGATAGTGTCATGGAGACTAGGAACAATAGTTCCAGCCGACCGTCTAAGGCCAGTTTCAGGCTGTGTAGTCATGTGTATTGTGAAGAGATGAGAGATAGGTTAGGAGTGGTAGGTGTGGCATAAATTAGAGCTAGTAAGGGGGAAAGAAGGTTAACGGAGACCCTAATTTTGAGACCACTTGCCATGCCATTTATATGAAAACCAAAGGGTCATTTTAATCAAACTTGCCACCAATTCGTAGAGTTAAGAACATACTAACTAACTACAAAAAAAAATCCAAAAAATAATAATAAAAAACATATAAAACAGCACAAGAGAAGGTTAAAAATAATAATAAAAAACATATAAAACGATAAGGCAAAAAAACATTTTTATGAAATTTCACCGACATCTCAATTTCAAAAACCTTGAGAACTTTTAGAAATCTTAACCGAGGAAATTCCAATTCTCCAAATGACACAAAATTTGGCACACACCAACCTTAAACCAAAACAAGAACAGGCAAAAAAAAAAAATTCAAAAAACATAAAATTTGACCCCGAAACCCTAATTTCAGTTTTAGACTCGTTACCCAAGGCCTGAAAATGGGGGTCCCTATTAACCATTTGTGCGAGAGAAGGTCGCGAGAGAAGGTTAACGGAAACCCTAATTTTCAGACCACTTTCCATGCCATTTATATGAAAACCAAAGGGTCATTTTAATCAAACTTGCCACCAATTCGTAAAGTGGACACCATACTAACTAACTGCAAAAAAGAATCCAAAAAATAATAATAAAAAACATATAAAACARCAAGGCAAAAGTGCATTTTCATGAAATTTCACCAACATCTCAATTTCAAAAATCTTGAGAAATTTCAGAAATTTTAACAGAGGAAATTCCAATTCTCGAAATGACACAAAATTTGGCAGACACCAACCTTAAACCAAAACAAGAACAGGCAAAAAAAAAAAAAAAAAAAAACATAAAATTTGACCCCTAAACCCTAATTTCAGTTTTGGACTCGTTACCCAGGGTCTGAAAATGGGGGTCCCCATTAACCATTTGTGCTCGATTGACGATTTTTCTATAATGAAAGTTGTTTTTTTGTTAAAAAAAAAAAAAGCTTCGCCACACAGACTTTTGAAACAACGAGGGTTTTTTATAAGCACATTAGAGCCTCGCTCCACTACTCTGCCTATGTGCAAAAAAATGGTGTGAATCTTCCTCTTGAACGTGAGATACTGTGCCATAATTTTGTATTTTGTGCATGTCTTAAGTAGTGGAGCCAGACCCTGGTAATCTGCCATTTTTTCTGTTTTTTTTTTTCCTCGCTAATCGACCGTCCCGAGAGGTTCTTTCCAAAAGACCACTCACGGTCTCTCAAAGAAACACTCGTGCCAGGCAAGTGGATCTTGCCCTCTTGAAACTACTTTTGATGCCCGCGTCTCTGACACCTTGCGAAAGTTTTTCGAAAGGAACTTTTTCCGACAGCTTTTCAAAAGGAACTTGTTTCGAAAACCTGTGTGGCGAAGATGCAGCATCCCAAATGCAAGGAAAGTCTTTGGGAGGAAATGGATAGAGAAATGAGTTATGCGAGTAGAAGATTTGTGGGATGAACAGACTTTGGATTGGTTTAGTGAACAGGATTTAAGGACAACGTTAAGAAGACTCACCCTCGTTGAACAACATAGATGTCATCTTATTACAGCCCTTCCATCAGATTGGAAAGATTTGCTCTTCAAGAGGAAATCAAATCCAGTGGGCCGGTGGTACAAACCGGAAAGGGAACTACTAAGCAATGTCCCGTGAAAAGTAACTGATGTGTATGACCCCCTAGCACTCAAGATTGAAGAATGGGAAATGGTGGAAGTGAAAGGCCAGGACAAAGTCCTATCCTTGAAATTCAAGGATAGCTTTGATATGGCCAACTAACTGGACAGCCACAGAAGTGCGGGTTGTGAAAATTGTTCGGGTTGGGAAGATAACTCTACTAACAAATTTGAAATTGACCCCTGTCACAGATCGAAACTTGGCTCCATTCTTTGCAAGTTGGATTGATAAATAGGGTAACCAAGTCCCTCTGGATCACTATACAACGAAGATAGGTCTGAGAGAAATTCAAGCCAGAAAGTACAAGATGCCTACGATACTGGCATTGGGGCGGCTCAGTCGGTCTATAACCATGCAAAATCAGTCTTCAAAGATTTTTCGATTCTGGTTGCAGTTACGGATGCTGCTGTCCCAGAAGCAAGCCAGTGATATGCAACCTCAGACCCCGCGCGCCGTTCTGTACTCACAAACACCGATCATAGTAGTTGGGGATGTGACCGAGGATTTTTGGTCGGTGGGGTTTAATCGCCCGGGCGGAACGGGGGATTCTTGTTTTGGGCCGAGGTGTTATCATCTTGAGTTCGAACCGTCATCCAGGACAAGGGACAAAGAGGAGAATTATTATGGAGCAACCATAAACAAAAAAACAAGAAGAAGAACAATAGGAAAAAGAAGAAAAAACAAGTGAGCGGAATTTTACCGCTCTCGATTGCGCCATGTGCGTGCGAACTTTGTGGCTGTCGCTCCGGAATGGGGAATTTTCAGGCCTCGGTGTTGGATTCGTCGAGCTCGTGAGGGCGTCCTAACGCGGGCTCGACGAGTGTCGGGTGGGCCGAGGGAACCCAAGTTCGAAAGTCGGTTGGGAGCGCGCCCGCGTTGCGGGAGAGTTCTGGGAATCAGGCCACACCTTTGTATCATGGGACTAGTCTTCGCAAGGAACATGAATCCTCCTGGCGACACCAGCGGTCGTTTGACTTAGGTCCCCACATGGCGTGGGCCGCGGACTAGGGTAACACAATCAGATCGGTGTAGGGCAATATCACGGGAGGGGAAAAAAAACGATCAATCAACACAAACCCTCTCCCTCCGTTGTGGCAGACCCTGGCAGGGTTATGCAAATGAATCTGCTCGGTTCATCACAGAGTGCTCCATAGGTCCGCGTCGAAGTACATGTTATCGTCGTAGGACAACAGCGCGCTGCGATGGACCGATATGAAGGTTGAGCATGGGCACGAGCCCACGCTCATGTCCGCCGAGACGAACGCTAGCTCCATGCAAGGATCAATAACCCGCCTCTCTCTCTCTCTCTCTCTCTCTCTCTCTCTCTCTCTCTCTCTCTCTCTCTCTCTCTCTCTCTCTCTCTCTCTCTCTCTCTCTCTCTCTCTCTCTCTCTCTCTCTCTCTCTCAACCTGAATGCTAGGTCGAGGATCCGGGGTGAGTCCCAGAGATATCAGCCGCATTGCGGAGAGGCACGCGACTGATCTCTCTGGTTATCGAGTGTAAATCGTGGGGCGACACCCGCCCGTTTCGCCCGGATCTCTTGCGCGCACGAAGGGGGAGGGAAAGGGAAGATGTTGGCGCCAATCCCGCGCACATACATGGCGTTGAGATTGAAAAAAGTGTCAAGGAAAGGAGGAAGATCCAATACACTCATGCATCCATGCAGACAGTCGACACCCAACACTCCTCAAAAACGCGTCTGTAAGCGCCCACGCATGTACTCATTCAGCTATCTTGGTCAGTGAGACATTCGACATCCATAGATCCTCATACCATAGCATGCATACAACAGAGTACCCATACTTCGGGACCTTGCACACAACCACTTGGACAAAGCGACAATGAAGATAAAAGCGAGTCCCTCAGAATACAAAATTCTGCACACGGCTGGTCGCCCTGGGCCCAGCCCCCAGTCCATCAGAACCACCGACAACCATAACCACAAGGCCCTGTCGCTATCGGCATCCGATCTCCACCACAAGCCCGTCCCACGTCGTCACTCCGCCCGTCACTTGGGCACGTCGAGCCTGTTCAACGCCGCAGACCTCACGCATAGCTCGCTCAATATTGCAGCTGAGATAAAAGAGAACGAGAGGAAGGGACTGCGAGAACTTATACCGCGGAAGGTGTCGGGGTCTCAGTACGAGGTGCGGGCACACGGGTTGTAGATGAGCAGGACAAAAGAAGGGCCAAAATTCCAAAAAGATTGAAGGATGCAAGTCGAGCATTCTGTGTGATTGGGGTGGTCGTTCAAGTGGTGCGCGCTTCCTACTTTCACCACATTGATCCAACCATCCCAATCACACAGCCAATCGCTCGCGATGATGGGTGAGGCGAGGATCGAACTTCGCTCAAGGGAAGAAGAGACATGCAAGAAGGGAGTGCGCGACAAGAAGGAAATATGGCGTGGGGACGCCAAGCAGGGGAACGGGTATACACGGCGTGCAAAAAATTGAAAAATAGCTGCCCGCGCAAAAATCAAAATTCCCACCCACACTTATTCCTAACTGTTTCCTGGATTTCTCGACGTGGTCGCTAACCGACCGCACGAAAGGTTGTCAGGGGCAACCTTCTCGACTTTAAATGCTTCAATCTGTTTGAATGTGCACAAAACTATCTGGGCAGACCGGCATCGCAAAGCTTATTAAGTACCCACTCATGATTTCGGTAAACTGTGGTTCAACAAGACCTGGTGTATCAATGACTACTTTTCAAGCATCAATGATCAAGGGAAGCTGAGGTTGGCAACATGGCTCAGGTCGGAGCCTCAGAATGTCTTGCGTCAGGGTGCCACCAGATAGATTGTAGCGACGCTTAAGTCTAGCCTAGGATTCAAGTTGTTTTGGCAGCCTTAGCTGAGAGGGTTACCGGTTTGATGAGCCAAGTGAGTCTGAGTTTTTGGATAAAGGGATGCTGGACCCGGTTTCCAACACAGTTTTCCCACATTCTGGTTACCTATTTGTGGGAACCCCGACCCCAGAAACTTTTATTGGAAATCAAATCATAAGTCTCTTTTTTTATTAAAAAAAAAAAAAAGATGTTGCGTCCATTTTGCACGTTTCGAAAGGCTGTGTGGCGAGCCCCCTTCTTTTTTCGCTTTTTTTTTTTTTTTTTTTTTTTTTTTTTTTTTTTTTTTTTTTTTTTTTTTTTTGGCGAGCCCCCAATTCAATTACCTGTCGAATCTGGACAGGACAGCCTCAACAGTGTCTTTTTTTGTCAAAAACAAAAAAAAAGTTCCCCTGCCAGAATGCACTTGAAATGACAAAAAAAGAAGGAGGTCAAAATGCACTAGAGCGACAGTATCGTCCCAATCCGAACACCAACGGGCCTAGCTCAGTTGATGCAACCCTAGAGCGTGGTCCCACTAGCCAGGAGGATGGGATCGAATGCCCGGATTTAGAAGTGTTTGTGCACAGACGCAAGAAATAGAGTTTGAACCGCTTTTCTGCATCTTT
Organism: Chara braunii; assembly: GCA_003427395.1. NCBI lineage: Eukaryota > Viridiplantae > Streptophyta > Charophyceae > Charales > Characeae > Chara > Chara braunii. Next base: position 2,037,004 of record BFEA01000012.1, read on the forward strand.
GTGTAAAACACATCCAGATTCGGGCATTCAATCCGATCCTCTTTGCTAGTGGGACCTCGGCCTTGAACTGTTGAAATACAACGTGTATCGGACAAGCTACCCCACCATCCTCCCCCGAGAAGAACGCATGGTCATCAAAGCTTCGGGGCTCGCTCCACTACTCGACATTCTACATGCATGTAGAGGCCCTTCTGCAAATGCATTCAGAGGAGTCCAACATTGTGAATGTACTGGAACGACTGTAACGCCCAGACCCCGCGATCCCTCTCCCCGACCATCGCCACCCGACCTTCCCCTCTCCTCCTCCAAACACCCCGACGACATAACCGTTTCCCCCACGATCCCTCTCCATATCCCGATCATGTTTCGCCGCCCCATAACCGACTCTCCCCGATCATCTCCCCCCTCTTTACCCTCTCTACAATACCCCGAACGTGTGACAGCACCGCGTCCAACACCCGATTCGATTCGGATCCCGTCTCGCCCCCGTACCCTATACCGACCCTGATACTCGATCCCATCTCGCCCCCTTGATCCTTGGACGCCCCGACCCCGATCCTGACCCCGCCCCGTCCCGTCCTCGTGTCCCGACCAACCCCCCATATCCCGATTCCTCTCCCTCTTCCTCCTCCCCCTGTGTCCTGCCCCACACCGATCCTTCCCTGACGCATTCCGCCCTGATTTCTCCTCTGCCCCATCTCGATCCAGACCCCCCTCGTCCCGATCCGCCACGATCCTCCCCTGCCACATTTCCATCCCCATCATCCCGATCCGGACCCCCCTGCTATCCTAATCTCCCTCCCCTAACCCCCGGCGACTTAGAAAAACAGATAGGCTCTTACGCGTACCATGGCTAGCTTGAATAATGAAGCAAGGAAGGGGAAAGGGAAGGGGTGGACACACACGATCTGGTATCAGGGAGCCATGGAACACCACTCAACAACTTGGAAACCTCGGGATAGGATATATAGGATGGATACGGAAATGGCGGACACAGCCTCCCCTTCACACCCCCCTAAGTCTGATCATCCAGAAGGGTTACACTCCAGAACACCCCCCTCCCCGATAAATTTGCTTAAAGAAATGAGAGAAACAAATGAATTGCAGAAGGGGGAAGAAACAAGACAAGCACACCCCTTATTGTGGGCCGAGAAGCTTTAGAAAGTGTACTTGGGTCAAACCCTGTCAGTCAAAAGAGATGGGGAAGGGGAGAGAACCTGGAAATCCCGTTAGATAATCTGACGACAGCCTCAACATTTTTTCCCTCTAAAGTCCTGGCCTCTCCAGAGGATAAGATAATTAGCCGGGGGGAAAAAAACACAGGGTTAAGGCTTTATCAAGCAATATAATTAAGGAAAAGGACGCAATATACACCCGCTATGCAAGCACAAGGGTGTTTTATGATGATGCCACGTACAAATCCGCCAACAACAAGGTAGGGTGGATCAGGAAGCGTCTCGCAACCCTCAAGGGTTCAGAGGAGGGGGCGAGGGACTTCTTCCTAATCCAACCTATCTCCTCGACAGTCTTCACAGTCCTCTGTATGTTTGACTCAGATAAACAAATTATGGACTCATGGCGGAGTATACCCTGCGGGCGCTCGGAGGTCCAGATCTTCCCTTGTTCACCCCCGAAATAACAAAGACCGGAAGAAAAGCGAGAACAGTTAATGGCAGACTACTATTGGGAAGAATTCCGGCATGCGCCCATAGAAATTCAAGGGGCATTTGTGCAGGAGCTCGCTAAAAAATATGAGATCGTTGATTTCGTTGACCCTCTTCCCCCTCTTGTGGCCCCAAGGGACGACTACCTCATGGTGGCCCTGGATATCCCCAAAGGGCACATCTTCTCCATTGACGATGTCATATTTTTTCGGGTAGGGGGCAAGGATTTTAAGATCCACACAGCGCACAAGACACGACCTTGCTGTTTTAAGTGCCCGGCGTACGGACACATTTCCTTGGACTCGGGCTGCCCCCACCACCCGGCCAAGAGAATCAGATCCACTGGCCGCCTGCTTCGAGACCCTTTCAAAGAAAATTGGTGGAGAACAGTTGATGCAGGGCACGAAGGGTGGGTCTTTATAGATGAGCCTCGAGAAGAGGGAGGGGTTAGGGGGTGAGAATGGGAGAAAAGTGAAGAAGTCAACTGGGACACAAAGCTACCCGACCAGTGGACCCCTTCTAAATCAGTAGAAACGCACATGGGAAGGAATACCATCCCCCCACATACTCCCCCAAAAGAGGACATGACACTAATTAACAAACGAGAATCGTTGGGAACAGTTGGATCTGAGCCCCAGATTCACCCCGGTTAGAACCCAGGCCCCAGGACTTTATCACATCAATGGACATGGGTGAACTGTCGCAGACTCCGATTCTGAAGAAAAAAACGCCCGCTAACAAAAAAAGTAAGTTGTCATTGAATCCAACCACTTCCGGAACGAACAATCGATTCCAGGTCTTGGCGACATAAGATGGGAACAGGCAGGCAGTAGCACAACAGTCGGAGGAACCAGGATGGGATGAATGCCACAGACAGTTAAAGAAAGCAGAGAAGGACAAGGAAGGAGACGATGCACGGGTGACCAAGGGGGAAGGAGGGGGAGGGGGGGCAAGTGATGCTCAGGTAAATAGGAAGGAAGGGGAGGGAGAGGGCGAATCATCACAGGAGAGCGAACAACGATCGTCCCAGGGGGAGGGGGCACACCAGCCAGCCACGCAACCCATTCCAGAGGGGGAAGCAGCAAGGAACGCTGCTAAAAAATACCCTGAAACCAAACCTCCCCAAGGTTCTCAGGTCAGCAAGGAAACCACTAGAATGGACCCCTTCTTTCAAGTTTCTGGACCCCAACCCATGGATTGGGAATCACCAGCCTCCCCCCCGGATGTGGAGATGGCAGACGGTGCACCGAAAGCCTGGGGGTCACAAGGGCAAGAGGACGCAGAAACCAGATTGAGAAATCTGGCAGAATGGCTAATTGGCCAGCTCCGGGTACTTTACATAGGACAGGACGAGATATACTGGGACGAGGCCTATGTGCAACTTTTTTCATTGTTAGACGAGAGCCCAAGCCTAAAACAGGCTTTAGAGCAGAGCCTGCCCCCAGAAACGGACTGGCAATAGGTCTTGAACAAAATCTAGAACATTGTGCACCATAAATTCCAACCCCCTGTTCCTCTAGACACGCCCGACACATCCAAGGAGACAGACAAGGCCCCCCCCCACCYCCCCSACCAACCGCCCCCAGATGAGGACATACAACAACCCCTAAAAAACCCGCATCCCGAACAAGGAGAGGGAGAGGCAGCCGCAGAAGAGGGAACAGGCCCTTCAAAGCGGGCTAAACTACGCCATCTAATTAAAAAAGGGTTGTATCACAAAATTCTGCCAAAGGGGGATAAGGTTCTGGTATTGCCAATTAGAAAGAAAGCCGGAAAATGGGAATTGGGCTTGTCGCTTGCTGAGTCTGAAGACCCATACACCCCTGCCTATGGAGGAATGAAACTACATGGGTGACACATGCACAAGGAAGAGGTATTAAAGACCCAGATAGTTACAGATTTCATCACCGGCCACTACGAACCAGGAGCAATGGCCACCATTAGTGTTTCAACAGAAGGACTGAAGATGACCTACAAATACCTCTATGTGAGATTCGAAGAGAATAAGGAGGCTGGATTGCTTTGGCATACACACAATATGATGTTCCAGGACACTCAACAACTGAAATTGAAGCCAAACATTATATGGTTGGCTAATGAACTACTCACATGTATCTGCACGATTCTAAGGAAAAGTATCATCAATAAGGGGTTAAACTGGGAGTCACAGGAATAAATCCAGTTGCTTAGAAAATAGGGGAGGGTTTACGGTAGCACAATTATACTTCAAAATGGACTGGGTAGATGTGGTATACGGGAATAACAAAAAATGGAAATACATCCTGCAGCAAGCATGCCTAGATATTAGAACGATCAACATGAATGATATAGCATCCCATAACCCCAAAAAAAAACTAAAGCATTATGAGATGTGATGAGGGGAGTCGGGGCAAGAACGTGGTCGGATGTGGTCTGCGTTCAGAAGACCCATCTGATGGATACACTCGAACACCACAGAGCCCACAAACAAGCCTGACCCTTCCAAAGCTATCAAGCTTTTGCCCCCTGTCCAGGCAGCTCAGGTGTAGCAATTTTGATTCCACCACATTTGGGACTCGAAGTACTCAGCTGGGAGAAGGATGAGGAGGAGGGTCGATGGGTCAAAGTATTGGGCATGTTGGAACTAGAAATCGTGTGCATAGTCTCCATATATGCTCCCAACACGACCAGGGAGCCGAGGACCTTCTTTCAGAAAATGGAAACAATCCCCACCCCAGATGTCCCCATGATACTAGCATGAGACTTCAATGCCGCACCGGATAGGTGGCTGAACAGATGGAGAGTCCCCCACACCTCCGCTTATAATGCGGAGGAGGACGAACAAATGTTAAAATACCTATGCGCCCCACTCTCGCTTTTTGATACTTTCAGGCGCACCTACCCTACTGAAAGGGTCTTTACATGCATCCGAAACAATGACCCTGCCGTGACTCTCCAAATCCCGAATTGATTTAATCCTGGTCTCAGAGGAGCTGGATTGTGGGCTCTCTGTAACAACAATATTACTGACCAGCCCATATCCCGGACTGGACCACATAATGTGCATGGCGGTGTGAACGTTTCGTAAACGATCAGACCAAGGGGCCAGTTACTACAAACTAAACACTTCCTTACTCAAAAGCAGCTCTTTTCAAAAATACCTACGACACGCCTGAGACTTTTGGAAAGACCATCGCCCGCAACAAGTATCACAAATCACTTGGTTCAATAATGGTTTGTTCTTCATGGCAAAAAAATGTAACGAATATTCTAAGCACCTGGCCGCTCAAAGATATCAGCAAGAAGTCACAATCATGCAATATCTAGTAAATGCAGAGCAAGAGCAAAATTTGTAAGGGTAGAAATAAAACTCTGAGGAACTACAAACCCACATACAGGAATTGAAAGATCAGTTTCTCAGACATGCACAATACAAATGGCAAGGAGCCCAAACGAGGGCGAGGCTATCTCGATTCTCTTCTGAAGGGGTGATGAATTCTCACTTCTTCAGCCTGACCAAAACACATATTCAAAGGACCACAATTGAAGCACTTTACGAACCGAATGTCAGGGAAGCAGACCCGACCACAACGACAACTCGCTGCACCAAGATAACGTACGGCTTCTACAAAGATCTCTTTTCGCCACATATAGATAAATCTGACATATCACACCATGATCACCTAATAACTAGGTTTCTCGAACCACTCAACAAAACACGAACGCTTGAACAACGTAATGCCTTAGAAGCCCCGCTCTCTAAAAACGAAGTATGGACCGCCCTTCTCCAAATGAAGGAGGATAAGGCTCCCGAGATAGATGGTTTCCCTAAAGAATTCTGGGAAGCTACATGAGATTTTATGGGCCAGAAAGTTATGAATTTCTACAACGAAGTATGACTCACACGGGAGATGGGTGAAAAAGTGGAACAAGGGATACTAACACTCTTATATAAAAAAAAGAGATAAAATGGATCTCAGAAACTACAGACCAATAACGCTCCTCACTGTAGTCTAGAAAATGTTGTCCAAAACCCTGACAAACAGAATGATCCCGGTGATGGAGGATCTCATCCATCCAACACAAACTGGCTTCATGAAAAATATGAATATACAAGAGAACATCCTGTTGATTAACGAGATCCTCCAACTTACGAAGCACTCCCGCCAAAACGCAGCCTTGATCTTCATTGATTTCGAAAAGGCCTATGACCACGTGGACTGACTGTTTTTAGATAAGTGTCTCCAAAAAATGAATTTTGGTCTGGATTTTCGACGATGGATACAAATCCTGCACCAAAATGCCATTACATCTATCCAAGTCAATGAAAATTTTGCGCCACTCATGCACTTAAAGCGTTCGGTCCGCCAAGGAGACCAGGAGACCCTATTGCCCTCTTCCTTTTCCTAATCATCATCGAGGCATTAACCGCTAACCTTCGGACAAACAAAAACATCACCACAATACGGATTACACACATCCCGGAGGAGGCGATCCCAGTATGTTCGCGGACGATCTCACAATAATGGCGGAGACCACACACCGTAACATGAAGGAAATCCAACGGTTGATGAAAAGGTTTACCAAGGTTTCTGACATGACAATAAACTGGGGTTCCAAGATGCAAGGATGGTCGATTCACCACCAAGGCGGACGCCCCTCAGAATCACCACGCATTGCATAGATGCCATTAGAGACCCCAATAAGAATCCTAGGGGTATCCATGACCGTAGGGGGGCGACCCCTAACCAACGACGAGTGAATCAATACCCCAACTCTGCATAAACTAAGTAGTTGGAAAAATAAACCCACATCCCTTTTCGGTCGGGCCTTAGTACTTAATAATGTGGTCTTCACATCACTATGGTATAAGTCTTTGATGTGGCCTTTGAGTAAAAAGACTTTGAGGGGCCTAAGGAAAAAGGCTGTCACCTTCTTGTGGAGAGGGGAAGGGGAGCCGGATAATGTGATAAGCCGAGTAGCCTGGGACTCGGTTATCCAACCAAAAGCAAGGGGAGGCTTGGGAATTCTCGATCCGGCCATGAAGGCGCAGACATTACAAATAAAATGGATTAAAAAATTGAATTTTGCCGCTCAAAGCCCGTTGTGTGTTCTAGCCTTGGAACATCTGGTCTGTTTGGCCCCGACTGCCCCCCATACGATTCACCCACTGACTTGGCTAGAAGACCGGTTTTTGTCAATCCCGCATAAACTCCCACATAGAAGGAAGGGGAAGGAGGGAGGAGGTCAGATGTTGGATAAATTTTGACCATCCCTGTTGCAAACATGACGCAAACTCCCGCTCCCAGACAAAACTCACCTCGACCACTGGGAGGAGGTCCATCGCCAACCCCTCTTTGGGAATAGATGGGTGACAGACACGAGGGGCTGCGTTATGACAAGCTCATCACTACCCTAGAAGAACTGGGTTAAGCACGGTGTACTCAGGGTAGGGGATTTGTGGGACAATGAAAGACACGACTGGAAAACAGGGGACCAGTTGCGAGCAACCTTAAGATATTGCCACCACGTACAAGAAGTTATGGAAAACCTTATTGAAGCTATCCCACTGGAGTGGTACCGAATCATCAAACGCGGCCCCTCCTTAAAAGAAGGAGATTGGGTAGCAAGCTCAGAGACCCCGTTGAGGGTTGGTTTGATACATATGGTGTCGTCCCAAACTGTCTTAGTTGAATCCTATGGTATCACCAGTCAGGCACCCTCCAAGGGAGTACAGCTCCCTTGGAATGGATAGACAGAGCACCAGTGCACCAAGTGAGGGTTATCGAAGAGAAGGGACAAAGGGTGATATTCCAACCAGACAAACCAATCCAGGATCTGGCTTTGGACCCAGTGGAATGGGTCTAGCAATCCTCCCAAAAGAGGGGTGCCCCCGTGACAAGCCACATTAGTCTGCACAAACTTTCAGTAAAATCAGCCTATAAAATGCTTAGGCCTAAAAGACATCTAAGGGACATAATTAATGATCGATGGGCCAAACATTTAAATGTGGATCGGACTCTCCTGACTCCAATCCAATGGTTTAGATAACAAAAATATAAGCCCATGAAAATCACCTCCCTGCAGTGGCAAATAACCCACCGCTGCCTGTCAACCAACAACTAGTTAACTGACCGCACAAACCTTGAACAAACAGGCCGGTTGCTTCCATGGTGCCAGCGGTGTCAGAGTCTCTTCCCCTTCCACAAAAAGGCAGAAACCATTGAACATATATTCATGCAGTGTCCAATCGCTTAACACATATGGAGGTGATGGGACCGCATATGGAGGAAAATGGAACCAAACATCCCCTAACCCTGGTCATGGCAAGCCATATTGGCAGGACACTGGGTGCTGGCAAGAACAACTTCGGCCTTCTTTGGGAACATGTACAGACTGGGGAGGAGGGCAGTGATATGGGCACTCTAGTGGCAAAGATGCACCCTGGCCATGGAAAGGGTACGGGTGGAGGGCGCAGAAATTATTGAACAGATTCAGCAGCTGATACACCTTGAACTCACATGTAGATGCTTGGACACCAAAATGCAATTAGACCAGTTCAGACAAATAGGAGATGTCAGGAGACGAATTACGACTTTTTGCACTGACTGGGTAGGAGGGGAAAGAGAGGGATGGATTGCAAGGGTAGAATGGAGTGGGGATCAGGGAGAAGGGTTGGGAGAGTTAGAAAGAATGAGAGACTACCGCTTCGTGTTCAAAGATTGGACTAACATAGAACCCTCGTTCCCATTACGCCCTCCCTCGGATTTCCCAGACCCCTTCCCACCCCACGCCCTGTCACTGGCAGAAATTGTGTTATAAATGTGCTCTATGGCCTTCACAATCCTCCCCGGAGCCCCCTGAGGAGGACCCCGCTCATCCTATATTCCTTTGCCCTTCAGTGGAGTCGCCAACCGGTTACCTGAGCAACTTGAGCAAATAAAGCAACATCAACCAGGATTTGAAGTGAGCAGCAGCCTTTGAACGGTATCAGTTTTGTCGATGGGTGGAGAGATACGGAGGTGGATCTTCAAGCTTCAAATCGACTACACTACACCCTACTGGCTGGTTAGCAGCTGGGGACCCCCTCCAAGCTCACAACAGATTACACTATTGGATGCTGGACCCGATTTCCAGCAGGTGATGCATTCCAAAAAAGATACTGGGGAAGTGGTACAGGTTTGCTCAGTCAATCCCCTGTGTAGCAGGGAACTGGTATGTAGCAGCAGATATCTGGCGCTGGTTTTAGGGGGAAGAGAGGGAGGAACTAGTTCTTTCTCAATAGATATCCGGCGCCTGGTACTAGGGCGAAGAGGTTTCCTCCCCTCCCTTAGCAACCTGCACAGTCAATCCTCTGGATGCCAGAGTAATCAATGCTGGCAGGGTTCACAGTTATCTCCTCTTGATCCAGCCTGTATTCATTCTGTTTTCTCATCCTGTAATGGGGCGCTGGACCCGTTTTCCAGCAGGTGATGCTCCCCACCAATAGATGGAGCCTCTCCCCGGGTGCTAGTGGTGCCTGCACCTATCAGCACCACTAGCATTGCAGGGGGTGTGTTTTGGGAAAAAAAAAAAAAAAAAAAGACTGTAACGCCCAGATACATTTAGAGTGTTGTATAGTGGAGCGAGACCCTTCCTATTTTGGATAACTTCCGGTCTATAATGACTGTGCTGTCTATTCGCGGGAAATGCTAACCGTGCCCTGGTGCCGTCTTAGAAAATCGTCTAGAAGGGTGGGTCATGCCACCCTGTAACCTAGCAGTTGGGGGCATGAGGCCTGGTAGAGATTGGGCATCGGGATATAGGGGTGATGCAGGTAGGGTTGGGCTGCCGAAAGGCCCTAACGCAGGTGGCTCTTTCGTTCTGAATGCTCCTTTGATGCAAGCTTTGGAGGATAGAGAATTTTAGTGTTCTTGTACATAGTTGTTTTTCTTAGCCTAAGCTGGGTAATGGTCCCGGTACCTCAAGGATTTTCCCATAAATTTCTCAATTCTCAATATGATCTTGAATGGGACGCTGGGCCCGGTTCCCAGCACGTGCTGCTCCCCACGAATAGATTGGAGCATGTTCCCGTTTAAAAAAAAAAAAAAAAAAAAAAAAAAAAAAAAAGGATCATGTGTGCCCTGGCACGGTGTGACCTCTGGTTGCCTCGTGCAATGCTTTGGAACAGGTGCCGCTCGTCAC
>BFEA01000012.1:2102710-2135263 GCA_003427395.1 Chara braunii
TAGCCAGTTGAAGAGAACTCATATCTGGTTACGATATCTTGAGTATTGTGTGGGCGCATGTCGCCAGTTGCTGTTTCGCTGTTTGCATACATGACAAGTTGAATAATCAGAAGTGTGATTTCAACTCAGTCTAAGAGATCGTCTATCCTGGGATGTGGTTCTGCATTCTTTATGGTTACGGCATTCAGTCCCCTCTAATCTATACACATACGTAACTCTCCCTCTTTTTCTTTGGGACGAACAGAACAGGTCACGAAAAGAACATGAATTGGGCCTAATCCATCCTTTTTCTAAGAGCTCATCCAACTGCTTACGAAGCTCTTCCAGTTCTTTGGGGGACATCATGTAGACGGCCCCTTTTGACGTCCCACTGCCAGGCTCTATCTCGATACTATGCTAGATAGGCCTTGGCACTACTCCTGAAGGTGCTTCAGATAAATCATTATACTCTTCCAGTAAACTGGCAATAGCGGGATGGAGCTTTTTATCTTCTTTTGGCTTGCCAAAAATCGGCCTAACATAGGCTACGAACACCTGCTCTTTGAGCTGCTCCTTCCATACAAACCTAATAAAAGCAGGAGTGCTGAGGCAGCAATGTGCTAGGGGATTGTCTACCCCAGACTCATCATATAGGCGGACTTGCTTAACTTCACCCGACGAACTAGGGAGTCTGCCCTCGTGCTCTCTACAAGGTGCAAAGTGGCTCGTCTGTACCCAGCACTATGTCAAACGGGAGATTCTCTTCTACCAGAAAAGTCGGACTGAAGAACTTTTTCTACCTTCCCTTCTTCCTCTAGGCGGAAGTATGCCTGGATTCCTTCAAAGTACTCCTCGACTCGCATCCTACTGTTGTCCACAAGGATGCTGACTACAGGATCCTGCAATCGTTGGACTTTTAAGTCGGGCGCCCTGCAACTAATATAACTCCTAGTCGCCCCACTATCTATAAGAGCTCCTACTCTATCTCTAAAAATATCTACATCTGCAAGGATTAGCTGTCCTTTCCCATCTCTCTTCATCCTGGCCGAGACTTGCCTTCTCTCCTTCAACTCTTCAGCTAAGCCTGTGAGGGAAGCGTCTAGCGAAACTCTGACATAAGCAGCCTCTGGACAGCTTACTATACACTGGCCAGCAACCTCTGCCATGAAGACATGTGGAGGGGGAGCCTCTATCTCGAGCGCACGCTATGATACCAGTGAAATCAGCCTGCACTCCAAACTTGCTTGCACCATGCACACACAGCAAACTGATGGTAAACCAAACGCTTTCAACTCAAAACTCACAATGAACTTGCACTTAAAACTCTTTTCAAGTTAACTGTACAAACTTGCGGCTATGGCCGCCGAACGCTGTCTTCACCACCAGCCTCACTCTCCCTCATATACACATGTACAAGGATCTTCCCTGAATGTCCAAGCTATGCATACACACACAATGTACACCATGTCTGTGTGTCAGCACCTGGGCGGCTATGGCCGCCCTCGTCTTCCTCCTCCTAGCTATGGCTGCAGTTGTCTTCCTCCTGGCCAGCTATGGCCATCGTCTTCCTCACTGCCCCCTTCCTCTCTGGGCACCTGCAGACCTCCACGCACAAGACACCAAGGCAGCACTTCCGCATGGCTCACAGGCGAATGCATGCATGACAAGTTTATTTATAGTAACCCGCAGGTGACCTGGCCCTACCCCAAACCGCGTGGGCCTGGGCCTCTAAAGGTGTGAGCCTGGCTTCTCAACGCGTGGGCCCAGGTCTGGAAGTTCCCACACCGCGTGGGCCTTTCTAGCTCAAACCGCACGGGCCCTTCCCTTCCAGCCACAAGCAGCCCCTACCCTGGTACTTGCCGACTTGAACAGACCTACAGGGACCTACAGCCTTCTAGAACCTACAGACCTACGGCCTGACCCTTAGGCCCCAGTAGACATAGGTGGAGACTTGTAAGCTTGAAGAACGCATAGATAGACGACTGGCGGAAGAGGGATTCGAACCCCCGACATGCGAATTATGATTCCGCTGTTCTAACCTACTAGATAGGCCCTAGCTAGAGCTAGTGGTAACACACTAAACTGCTAAAACACAGATCTGCGGATCAAGGCCTACCAGCTAACAGACAGATCTACCAACTAACCAAAGGGTTTAGGGACAGGTCATAGGTTCGAATCTTGCTCAGCACACAGAGTCAAAGTACAAGGTTTAGGCACAGGTTTAGGGATCGAATCTCAGAGTCTGCAAATGTCGGGTCAACTTGGTGAAACTGTTTCAGTTACAAATTTGTGCTCCATTATTTGACAATCTGAGTGGTCTTATCAAGTGGCCCCTTTTAGGGGCCCTCATCGTTTTACTTATTCCTAACTCGAAAATACGGTTGATACAAAGTACTGCCTTTGGCACCTTTTTTATCACTTTTTTTCTCAGTCTTCCATTTCGACAGCCTGCCTGTGTGGCCAAGCGAAACTATTGACAAGCGTGTCGACAAGGGTGTGGCGAGCCCCAAAAACAAGAGAAGAGTGACAAATGTCTAACGTAAACCGAGTTGACACGGGAACACTGCAAAAAAATATAAGATAACAAGAAAAAGCACGCTTTTCTGCAGTGGGAGAGGCACATGCTGTTAACGCCTACTTAGTACTTAAATAAACAAGAGAGGAGTGACAAATGTCTAACGTAAACCGAGTTAACACGGGGAACCTGCAAAAAAATATAAGATAACAAGAAAAAGCACGCTTTTTTGCAGTGGGAGAGGCACATGTAAACCGAGTTAACACGGGGACCCTGCAAAAACATATAAGATAACAAGAAAAAGCACGCTTTTTTGCAGTGGGAGAGGCACATGCTGTTAACGCCTACTTAGTACTTAAATAAATAATCAAAACACTTAACACAAAAAGCCAGGCCAGATATTCTTCAGTCAGATATTCTTCAATTTCAACATCTCATTTCCAACAAAATTAGGAATCCAAGAAACATAACACATTCTCTTCAATGCCGACACAAGGTTCCAGAACTAACTCCCCACACCCTCATTTTACTCCCGCCTCCGTAACCCTCCTCACACTTCTAATTAGCAGAGAGACCGAGCACTGACTCCTGCCTCTAAAAACTCTTTCAGGGAAACAGGGACTCAATTTTGTTAAGAGAGACTGCAAAAAAAAATTGTACACAGCGTCAAAGCCAGTTGCAAATGAACTGCCCGCCAGAAAATTGTCCGAAGGCTTGCAAACATAGCATCCAGGGCCGCCTCCGTTCATTAAAAAAAAAAAAAAAAAAAAAAAAAAAAAAAAAACTATTGCTAGCGAATGGCGAATGACGCGCTCGAAGAAGAAATGCAAGGACCCAAGGCAAAGCTGCTCCGAGAAGAAATGCAACTACCCAAAGCAAAGCTGCTCCGATCATTCGATTGAGCAGAGACAAGAAGGGGGTCGCAGCATCTTAGTCCATGCGTCCTTTCAGAGTTCTCGTGATGACCTCATCAGGGGTTCTGCACAGGCCACAAACAGACAAAACAAACACTCCGCGCATGAGTCGCTTAAAAGAGACGAAAACCGGGAAGAAAACAAAAAGGAAACATCAGAAAATAGAGATAGGGCAGCACACACAAAGGCATCGCGGGAAAATAGAGAAAGGGAAAGGCTACCCAGGAGAGAGGCTCGAGTACGGGCGTCATCCCCAGTTCCCATTTTTTCTTCCTAAACCTCGCGAGCACCGCCACTGCTGCCTGCTGTCGACTGCACACCCTCCCATGTGTAACTCAAAAAGTGGGGGGCTCATAGGTTTCTCATCAGCTTGATGCTGCCTCGTGTCAATCCCTCCTCTACTTGGCCCGATACAGGTAGACCAGTCCTTGAGAATTTGCTCAGCACCTGAATTTATCTCGCTGATTCAATCATGTCCTCCCTCTCCTTCCCTTGTCTCCCTCGACTTCACGAAGAAAGCATCCGAATCTGACTGTGAGGAGTTGAGGAAGAAAGGCATCAGGATGAGAAAGAGGGCGGCATCTGATAACATGCAGACAATTCCTTGAAAACCACCTCACCTGTTTTCGAAACCACATGATAAGTTCTTTATAAATTTTCTTCGACAGACTAATTGATGTAAAGTTCTTTCATGGAAGGGATCACAGATGAAGAAGCAGCAGGACATGTTTCACATACCTTTGTCCGTCCGACAGATGGGGTCCAGTTTCCACAACCCTTTTAGCGCATTTTCTCTCGTTTCGCTCAGATTTCTCAGGTCAGGTAGAGTCACAGGACCAAAGGCCAAATCCACTCTGGTATATGTTTATTCACTTCGAGACTACAAGCCCAAAGCTCCGGGCAGACATCCAGGATAGCCCTCCTGCCAGCTGGGTGTATCCAGCCCGGGGCNGGGGGGGGGGGGGGGGGGGGGGGGGGGGGGGGGGGGGGGGGCGAAATAAATTGAAAATAAAAATGCTGTAGAACATAGTGCGAGGGTTCTACACCTCGGCATATGGCCCAGCAACAGGCGCTTGCCCGCCCTAAGTGAAGGCGGGCCCCCTGAATCTGAATGCACCCTGAACTCGCCAATTTTTGCAAATCTTGGTCGGCGCCAGTTGGTTACATCCGCTCTGCACGTGAGAATGGGAAAGATTCGTGAGCCTTCCAGGCCATTCTAGCAACGTGGGGTAAGCAGAGAACATCGCACGAATGTGCCTGGGTGGTTGGACATGCCTAATCAACTCGGTCCCAGGCCACTGTCTGAACGGGCCTGGGTGCAGACACCTTGGCGGAGACTGAAGCTACGGAGGCCACTGTTAGATTACTGGTGGGGAATCAATGGTTGGGGGCAGCCCTATGACGAAGTGAGTTCTGTCTTGAGAGTCCTCTCATTGTGAGGTGTCGCGAGCGCTCAACCTTGAGAGTCGACATTCTTCCTGGAAGCAAGTTGGTGGGAGAGGGGTGTTGCCTCTGAAGGGCCCTGGACGAAGCACTCGGGTCACGGTCACCATGCCAACACGCTGGGATTAGTAAACGCATGCTATGCTGCTTGTCCTTGGTTCTGCTTGCTGCGCTATAGAGGGAACGTGGACTGACCTACACGAGACGCATACCGAACCATCTGTGGGTACTTCTGGCGGATCCGACTTGAATCCTGGCTGTGATCGCTGTCCTGCCTGCGACGTTAAATAATTCCTGAGGACCTTGGGGGCTGTCCTTACTGCCGCTTGATCAGCAAGATCAACCGGATGTCAGGCTCGTTGCACGCGAGGATAAAGAACGGGCAGGACTGGTCATAAATGATTTCCTGGGCACAAGGGTGGGCCGAATGCACACCTTCAGACACGCCGCTGAACCAGAGTCTTAGGACGTCAACATCAGGTGACCACTCAAGAGGGATAGAGGGGGAGGGAAGATACCAGTAAACAGCTCGAATGTTTATTATTGGAAAATTTCTATTCTGCATGCCCAACTAGCAAATGATTTTATTTTATTTTCGATTAGTTAGTTGTGACGGACGCTGCTAACTGACAGACAGCTGCAGATAGATAGTACACATTCCTTGCTGCATTGCAATCTGTCTCAGACTAGTCAAAAGCAGGAATAGAATTGTTTGTAGGAATCTGAGATTTTCTGCTAGTACCGCTTGAATAGTTTCTGACAAACTGGACCAAGTATTTATTTCTTTATTTTTAGTTCGTTGGATACCATGCTGCGGTAGGTCCCAGCCAGGACACTAGTGCAGATCGTGGACCACACATAGCTCATGAGTGGAGATAACAAGGGTTGATAGAGTAGAGGAGGACGATAGGAGATTAACCAGAAGACAGGCACTCAGTCCGGAGACCGCTTTCCTAGTGTTAGAACAAGGAGAGGAAAGGAGGCTGCGGAGAGAAGCCAGAGAGGGGAATATTGCAGAGGGATAGGGAAGCAGCGGCCAACGCCGAAAGTCCACTAGCAGCGGCAACAGTAGTAGAGGCTAGAGTCAGTGCTGAGGCAGCCATGGATACCCCCTCTACGCAAGCCTCCTCTCAGGCATCTTCGGCAGGTGTCAGTCAGGGAATCTCCCAGGCGCCTGTTAGTCAATCTGATGGCCTGCAGGTCAGCCAGCAGCAACCAATGTCAGAATGAGGATTGTGAGATTCAACAGGCGGATGCTCTCCACACAGAGTTACGGCGCCAGTTGCAGGAGGTAGAAGGTAGGAGAGACAGAGCCAGACTTAGAAAAGCCAGACTAGAGGCAAGGGGAGAGGAGTTAGGCAAGTTAGAAGCTATAGATGAGTCAGTTCTTGACCCTGTAATGCTGTTCCTTCGGAACTCCCTGTTGAGTGTGGCCTAAGTGCAAGCAGTGCAGCAAGAGATGCTGGCTGCACTGATAGCTAGTCAGAATCAGATTCTGACCGCACTGCGGGCGCCACAACCTCAGGTCAGGCAGACATAGTATGCTGTAGCTCCCCCTACGGTTGCAGGTCCCACCATGACACTGCAGCCGATAGGTCAACCCTTTACTCCCCAGTTTGGCATTCCCACATCCGGCGGTCTAGTAGCAGGTAGTAGTGGGCAGATTCCTGTACAGCCTTCTTCATTTCCCCTACCAGTGGTTGCTGCTACAGGGCAGCCACAAGTGCAACAACCTTTGCAACATGGTCCGCAGCAGCAGCAACAGCAGTTGCAACAACAGCAGCAATTGGCACCGCAGCGACCGGTCCCACCGGTTTCACAACCAATGCAGCAGGCACAAGGAGTTATACCAACCATGCAGTAGACACCCAAGATTCCCTTGTTGAGTCCTAAACCCTTCTCTGGCGACAAGAAGAAGGACAAGGACCTGGATACGGGGAGGAGGACTGTGCCTACTTATGTGAGGCACAAGCTCACTAGGACAGAGGATGAAGTCATTGTCGCTGTATCCTTTCTAGAAGGATCTGCAGCCAGATGGTTGAATGGGTAGTACAGCAACAAGGCTACGGTCAGAACTTCGATGGTTGGGCACAAGCCACATCGTTGGAAGAGTTTGCATGGCTAGTCTACAGCAGGTAGCATGATCCCCAAGGAGCTCAGAAGACCACCGACTCCCTGGCTAGTCTGGGACCCGAAAGATACTAGACAGTTCGTGAGGTAACAGACGCCATAGAGCGACTGATCGTTGTCCCTGGTGTGCAGTACGAACTGCAAGTCCTCTTGACAACTCATTTGCGATGTCTGCCTACAGATGTTAAAGATAAGTTGGTTGATGAGGCCTCCATTGATGTATATGACTTTGCTTCATTCAACAAGAAGGCCTTAGACATTGCAGCTAGGCTTGGGAGTGCCCATCAGGGACAAGTAGATGGGAGAAAGAAGAAGCTCCCTCAAGATTGGAAGAAGAAGGGCAACCTCGTGTTCGTTGAGCATGACGGTCATACAACTGAGATTGATGACTCATCTGACCTTGGGGAAGTAACAGAGTTGGATGGGGGTGGAGACACTTCAAATGGTGGAGTGGTCACTCCTGTCAAGGAAAAAACTAAAAAACGAAGGGGGCCGAAAAACAGAAGGCAGGCCGGCCCAAGGGTCAATATGACCAAGGTACACCCATATGGGTAAAACTTCGTCTAGAATACGAGGTGTGGCGAGACTGCATCGCACGACGTGCTTGCACGAATTGTGGCCAGTATGGTCACACCATGGCTAAGTGCAAGAGTAAGCAGGTCGCCACGAAGGTCGCATCATCAATTGTCACGGTCGGATCTTCAAACTCAGGTGGTGGTTCTGCGAGCACTTCTTAGGGAAACACCTCGGGCCAGTAGGAGTGCTATCCTCTCTTACTCGTGCTGAAGTGGTAACTTTACCTTCTCCATTTCAGACGAAGGCCAAGGCTATTGACCAATTGATCGCCCCGTAGACAGATCTAGACCAATTGATGCTCTGTTCGATGGATGTGTTTGAGTCCTTAGGAGTTAGAAACTGAGTGGTTAGAGAAAGACACTAGAGATTCTTGGGTGATGTTGAACAAAGGTCCAAAAGGTGAACACTTCGTGGTAGAAGTCAATGTAGGTGGCCGAAAGGTTGGCGCCTTCGCAGACATAGGTTCTACGCAAAACTTCATCAGTCGCACTTGTGTGGATAGGCTGCTCTTATGGGACAAGTGCAGCAGCCTAGCAGATCTGTGACATCTACCTTAGCCAACAAGCACTTTATCGTAGTAAAGGACTACGTCACGACGTAGTCTGCACCTTCTCTTATGGAGGAGGGGAACTGATACACGATCTCGTTCCTAGCTAGCGGCGAGCTGCCATTCGACATGTTGTTAGGCATGTACTACCTCGAGGTTGCTAAGCCTCACTTCAATTGGTATAGGAAGTTAATGATCCACAAGTTACCAGATGGAAGGACCATTCGATTGCAAAAGTTTAGGCTAGCAGACTAGTGGAGAACTACGGTTGCATGTGTGCATCATCTTTCTATAACTACTATAAGCAAAATCGCGAGGAAGGTATGTACTTGGTCTTTGTCTCTAAGAAAGGGGAGGCCGTAAAACCACCCCCAAAGATGGTAGTCATTGAGCAGTATTCATACCTTTTTGAAGAGCCTAGGGGTGTGGTGGAAAGGGAGATTGTCTATGTGATAGAAGTTGTCCCCGGTAGCAAACTACCTAGAAGACGAATGTATAGGATGTCCTCAACAGAGTTAGATGAGCTCCTCCGCCAGCTCAAAGAGCTCACAAAGAAGAGTTGGATTCAGCCAAGTACATCCCCCTATGGAGCAACAGTTTTATTTGTCCCAAAGAAAGGGGGGACCCTAAGGATGTGCATTGATTTTAGGGGCCTCAATGCCATCACCGTTGAGAACGTGGAGCACCTATCCCTCACTGACGGATAGAGTGCAATGATGCTGGTACTTTAATAAGATCTGAAGTCCGAATACCATCAGATTGCAATTAGACCTGAGGACCAGCACAAAATTGCCTTTCAGACCAGGCACCGTCTGTACGAGTTTGTGGTGATGCCCTTTGGCCCATGCAATGCTCCTAGGGCGTTCCAGCACGCAACCAACCAGATCTTTCACGAGTACTTAGACAAGTTTATCGTCATGTACCTCAACGATATTCTTATCTTCAGGACTGTAGAGGAGCACGCTGAGCACGTGAAAAAGGTGCTAGGGTTCCTAAGACAGCACCAGAACAAGGTTAACTAGGAGAAATGCAAATTTGGTCGCACCAAGATCTTGTATCTGGGTCATGAGATTTTCGTGGATGGTTTGAGGTCGGACGATGCCAAAGTGGCCAGCATACGTGACTTGCCCAGACATCAGTCTCTGACCGAGGTGAGGTCATTTTTGGGGATGACAGGCTATTATCGTCTATTTGTGAAAAAATACAGTACAATAGTCTCTCCACTAACTGACCTCACGCGCCTTGATACCCCTTGGGAGTGGACCAAAGAGTGTTAGGCAGCCTTCAAGAGATTGACGTATGCCCTAACACACTATGAAGTCCTCAATATGGATTCTGAACAACCCTTTGTTGTGACCACAGACGGCAGCCAATATGGCATAGGCACGGTCCTTGCGCAGAAGGAGGGGAAAAGTTAAGGTCGATCGAGTACATGAGCAAAAAGATGCCATCTCAAAAATTAGCTAAATCCACATACGAGTGTGACCTCCTAGGCAGATTCTTTAATGTGAGATCTGACCATGAGACACTGCGCTGGATCAAGACACAGCCCGTGCTCTCCGACGCACTCAAGAGGTGGATTAAAGTCATAAACATGTACGACTTCAAGCTCGACCCTCTAAAGGGAGAGTACAACAAAGTGGTTAACGCACTATCACGAAGGGCTGGGCACGCTAGTGACAAAGTTTGGACTATCTGACGATGTAACTCTATCCATGGTGGAAGCCTATCGAAAGGACGCAATCATGTCTAAGATCGTTCGCAAACTGAAAGGTAAAGATAAGGCTACTTCGGATGAGAGTTTGTGACGGTTGACAGCTTGCTGTTCCTTGAGAAGGCTGGGAATAAACGTTTGTGTGCACCAAATAAAGAGTCTTTGCGTAGTCTATTTTTAGGAGTGTCACGGTGCAACTGGTCATTTTGGCTATGAAAAGACAGCAGCAAACTTAGTGCAGTAATTTTGGTGGCCCACAATGATGGATGATGCAAAGAAGTATGTAGAAACTTGCCAGGTTTGTCAGCGCGACAAGCCACGGACGCAGGCACTGCTTGGGCTGATCAAGCCCTTGACCATCCCTGCCAGCGTATCCATGGATTTCATGGATACCCTTGCCCAGCAAGAGCAGTGAACGGCACATCTTTGTCACAAAGTATGCTAGACTAATCGCTATGCATGAGACAGCTAGGACTGACGACGTCATCAAGCTATTTATGGACAACTGGGTACGTGACTTTGGTCCCCCTAAGTCTGTTGTAAGCGACAGGGATGTCAGATTCACTAGTGAACTGTGGCAAAGTACAGCCCAACAGATGGGTACCCGACTCCAAATGACACCGGGGAACCACGCTGAGTCAAATGGCCAGGCTGAACAGATGAACCGGGTAGTGCAGCACTCGCTTCAGCATTACATTAAACCAAGTCAGGATGACTGGGACTAGAAATTACCCCTCGTCGCCGGCCTGTACAATAGTGCCATGCACAGCACTACTAGCACGACTCCCAACCAACTACATCTTCGTTGGAAGACCCGATCTGCATTAGACTTCCTGTTACATGAACAGCAGTCGACTGCATCACCGGGCAACATAGAATTTGCTGTCAAATACGGACAGCTGTTGCAGCAGGCTGTAGATCACATCAAGAAAGCTCAAGATGCCATGATCGCATGCGAGAATAGACAAAGACGGCTGTCTGAGTTTCAGGTAGGAGAACGAGTCTAGGTGAAGTCATCTGAGTTGGGGCAGGAATTAGGACTCACGTAAACTGATGCCACAGTACTTTAGCCCCTGGGAAGTACTTGATATAGTGGGAGATCAACCAGATGGGCCATCATACGTCATTCGCATCCCTGGACACCTACGTACATACCCTGTCTTCCATGCATCATAGTTGGCACCTTTCTCTGTCACTGATAAATTTCCCACCAGGAGATCGATGCTGCCCCCAACCATGGACGGACGTGGGCATTGACAACATCGTTGAACACAACTTGATGCCTGTGCCCAAGCCTCCAGGCAGAGGACGTCCCCCGAAGCCACAGATGCAGTACCGGGTGCATTTCAGACACCACACTGATCCTCAAGAAGATCAGAGGTTCACAAGAGAAGAGTTAATGAAGACTGCTCCCCAAATTATCTCAAGTTATGAAACGAATTTGAAAGGGAAGCAGCCTGCTACGTAACGACTTCTCAGAGGACTATCGAAGTAAAGGAGGAGGGAGGGTGAGGGTTTGGCCTCTCGGCATATGGCCCTGCAACAGGCATGTGCCCGCCCTAAGTAAAGGCGGGCCCTTGGACTCGTCAAAATCTTGGTCAGCGTCAGACAATTGCCACGCGCCAGTTGGTTACATCCGCCCTGCACGTGAGAATGGGAAAGATTTGTGAGCCTTCCAGGCCATTCTAGCAACGTGGGGTAAGCAGGGAACATCGCGCGAATGTGCCCGGGTGGTTGGACATGCCTAACCAAATCGGTCCCAGGCCAATGTCTGAACGGGCCTGGGCGCAGACACCTTGGCGGAGACTGAAGCTACTGGGCACTCGGTCTCACGTGGTCGTCGCAAGGCAAAACGCCCGCAACTTTCCATATAGGAAAGGGCAGGGCACCAGGGCAGACATTAGGGCACTTGCAAGTTGCAGGCGCAGCGCTGCTGGAACGATTGCTCGCGGGCTGCTAGCTGCACAAGTGCAAGCGCGTGTGCGCATGCGGACATGCCGGGTGAAGGGTGCTGCTGAGGGCAGCACCATAGCCAGCCCCGCGTGGCCAGGGCTCGGCTTGGTCATAGCCAGTGGAGGTGGTGGTGGTCTTCGTATATAAGAAAGGTGTGGGTAGAGAAGAAGAGAGAGAGAGAGAGAGAGAGAGAGAGAGAGAGAGAGAGAGAGAGAGAGAGAGAGAGATGAGGATGATGATGTGAGGGCACATACCTGGTCTTGGCGATTGTCTACAAAGGCCAACATCTTTATGTACTTCGGCTCGGCTGCTGACATCAACAGTTGCATTGTCAATTTGTAGGCCGGTGTGATTGTAGTCTGGGCGCCGAGCGCCAGATAGGAGGAAGGGCTCTGGATACTTACGTTGGTGAGGGCAAGAGTATGCTCTCATTGACACTCGGATTCAGTGTTCTGGTTCTCCATTGGTGTAATATCGGTGGAATTCTGCTTCCGGGACAGTGTCGGACTACCTGGCTTTCGATTTGAATTTTTGCAATCTGGAATCTGTCATTTCGCTATTGCTCATTTTCCTGTGTTCTGGTTGTCCATTGGTGTAATATCGGTGCAATTGCAATCTGGAATCTGTCATTTCGCTATTGCTCATTTTCCTTGCAGTTGCAATGGAAACAACTTTTGGCTCAGAGTCATCTCCAAGTTGCCAGCAAAACCAAAAAGAATAAATTACGAAATATCAATTAGAGTATCCCCCTTAGACACCTCTAAGAGCTGTCCACGACCTCTGGGAGCCCCTTGCCCCTCAAATGTCTTCGTGGAGTAAGCTCGGATCTGTGCTCCATCTGGCATGCACAAAATCAGGATAATAAAAAATCTGAAACCAAATTTTGGAGCCTCGAGTTGTCTGAAATCCTGCCAACCCACAACACATCGGCGAATGCTCGTTAAACCTGTCTCGGCTCGAGTCTCGGAGCCTCGCAGTGAAACTTCTTGCAGCATGTGTTCTAATTAGCCATGTGGTAGCCTGCCATGGTTGCACCGCACCAGAGGGTGAAAGGGAGGCAAAGAGAGAGAGGGGAGAGGGACGGGGGAGGGAGACAGGGGGTGAATAAGCAGAGGACGGAGGACATAATCCATCTTGGAGGGGGAGAGAGAGAGAGAGAGGGGGTGGGGGAAGGAGCTGTGGCATGGGTGTTACACTATGTGGGCCAGGCACAGTAGTATGTGGGTCGTGCCAACTGCCATGTGGCTTGAGCGCAGTATTATGTGGGCTGGGGGTGGTACTATGTGAGGTGTGCGTGGTGCTACACGGGCCGGTTGTGCACCCGGGTTCCCACAATTCGACCCAGCACTGTGTAGCAGCTGTGGTACAGCATCATTTGTGGAACATACGGCGTGAGCTGTGTGTCAATGGGGTAGGTACAGTACTCTGTGTGTTCAAATCGCATTGTATCTTGAGTGCAGTACTTTTTAGGGCCGGGTGTGGTTCTGTGGACTAGGTGCAGTACCATCATGCTTTCACCGCCTCTCCTTGCCTGTGGAGCCTCTGGGCTGGATGCACTGCCATATGGTCTGTATATGTGGCCCCGTTCGTAATATGTAGGTTGGATGAATTATTAAGGTGGGTGGGTACAAGGATATGCGGGCTGGACATGGTGCCACACGCTATGGGGCCTGGCCCTGGTGTCACGCGATATGCAGGCTGGACGAGGTCCCACGCGCTATACATATGGAAAGTGCTGGATGTTTGAATATATCTCTATATATTGACTACTGAGCTTGCTTTCCCAGGGCACCCGCGAGGGACCCCGGCCAGGGTGGTGTCCCGCCCAGGGTACTCCGGGCATGCAAAAAATCCACCGTTTTCTTTTTCCTTTTTTTTTCGCACACACACACACACACACACACACACACACACACACACACATGCGCATGCATCGGCATCCGGGTGCAGATGAGGAGATAGGGATCAGGACGGTCATGAGGGAGAAGGGAGTGGACAAGCGCCAGACCGCTCCCCTCAACCACCCCCAACGACGCCCGGCAATGGTCGGTCACAGCATATGAGCAATGATCTGGAGCAGTGGTATGTTGCCTCCATGCTTAGTTCTTAGCACTTGTTACACTAATCACTGAGGGATACTGGTAGCACAGTGGGGGGAAGTGGCAGAGTGGCAAAATTGGAAAATGCATAGAATTGCCCCTGCGATTTATTTTGTGGTTGAAATGATTTTCTTTAATTTTTTAAATATTTTTCCTAGAAAGATGACGACGAAATCTACAAACCCTCCAATTTTCAGACTTCTTAGCGTATTCTATTGGACATGAAAAATCACTGAAGTCGGGGTACTTTTCCCGTTGGCCGACACGTGATAGAGCAGCAAAAATGGAATACGGGACAAATTGGCACAGCATTCATTTCATGATCTGAATTTTTTTATTTTTATTTTTAATATTTTCGTGGAAAGACCACGACCAAATCTACAGGCCCCCCAATTTTCAGAGTTGTCGAGTCATCCTTCTGACCGCAAAAAATCGCGGAAGTTGGGGTACTTTTCCCGTTGGCCCACATGTGGTAGAGCGGGAAAAATGGAAAATGTGACGAAACGGTGCGGCATTTATTTTACAGCCTAATTGTCTTTTTCTTTTTCTTTTTCTTTTGATATATTTCCTAGAAAGATCACAATCTAATCTACAGGATCTCAAATTTCAGATTTTTCCGTCAATTCTTCTGAGAGCAAATCGCCAAAGTTGGCGCTTGAAAATCCTTGGACCAGACCCGCCTGCGCCTTCCGGTCGTCGCCCCCCCTAAAAGCCCGGTCCGTAAGGCCAGGAAAGCTGAATTTAGGACGACGGGGGTGGTGGTGGTGGTTTAAAATTTTTAATCCTACTATATAATGAACATGATCAGATCGGTATGTTTATACTCACTCATTTATATACATATGAATAAAAGAAACAGAGTGCCCACCTTTCTTTCTTATCCTGACATTCTGAATTTGCCTGAACTGACCTTCACCTTTTTTCTTAACCCTGCCATCTGAATTTGCACATACAGTGCCTCACCTTCTGATATCCTGTTTTTTTTTTGTTTTTTTTTTTTGCATGTTACTTTTGTGCCACTCCTCATTTGACGCCTCCTGTCGCTGCTTTTTCTTCCTTATTCTCGACACTTGTCCCACTTTCCTGCATCTCCTCCTCCTCGCAATCCACCTCATGCTCCGCACTTCTTGCTCTTCTTGTTCTCGGCTGTCATGGCTCCTCCCGTTTTCCATTTCCTATTGCTACACTTCTTTCTGATCCCTCTCCTTCTTCCCTGACTCCCCTCTTAAATCGCTCTCAGTGTGCTGAATCCTGATCCACCCCTTTCACTTGGTCACTATCCACCATTCGGCCCTCCTCCACTGTTCTCTGCTTCCCGCTGCGGCTTTGCCTTCTCGTCTTACTTCCGCAGTCTTTATCGCAGAGGGTCTACTCTCCTCCTCCTCCCCTGGAAGAAATATACTCGAGGCTCGAGAATAGCGTCATGGCATGCAAACTGGGCACTTGCAACAGATCCTTATGGAGAAAGACCATCCCCGTGGAGTGATCAGCAAGGACGAATTGCTCCATTGCCTTAAAGACGAGGGTCAACCATTTAATGTGACAGAAAGATCATTTTAAGAAACAAGATACCAATCACAACCACGCATGCAGACGATACCCCATGTTAAATGAGTTCTCCATACTTACACAATATAAACAATGCCACCCCATCCGCTCAAACAGTCCCGATCCACAGATGAAAGAAGCGCCTGAGATATGGTCTCAAATAGATCCTCAGGTTCCTGCAAATGACAATCAAAAAAGCCCATTCAGTCACAAACCTTTGGTACACATCTGCATTGCTCTACACCACATTTGGAAATCAGACTGCATCTTCATTCACCACACTCACAAAAGCCACGCAGGCTTGTGATGCTCTGCCTGCAAGAAAAAACAGTGAAAGTAGCTGCAAGGAGAACCTTAATGAGCAGGCTAGATTGGCAGATATAAGCACACCAAAAGAGGAATACGACTCACCAAAGGAATGGCGTAAAAACGAGACTTTCATCATAGCCAAGCCCCAATGGAATGAAAGTCCGCCAAAAGCGATTACAGGTTACAAGCAGGGGTAACACGCAACATGCGGATACTCAACCCCAAGTCCGCACACAGATTACCAAATATTGGGCACATGGTGCTGGCATTTCTGGTAAACTTTGACGGTTGCCTACACTATTATCATCTAATGTATAACTACCGAGCACTGTTCATCAGCTGTTCATGGCATCTTTTCAATGTCCCAAGTCCATGGCTGATGCTGCCAGACATGTTTTATATGCAGCTGTGGCACTTGAGCACGCCAAAGAACATGAAGAAACTTAAAGAGGATGTCTGAGCAGGAAGTAGATCATGGCAGTCTGCAAAGATGCAGTCTTTCCTTGAGGCAGCAGTGAGCGATGTGTGCTCTCTTTCTCTCTGCTTCCCTGCCTTCCACCACTGCATTCTCTCAACAAACCTATTCAGTTAAAAAACGCACGCATCAACTATCTGTTGCAGGGCTTACATCAGATATAAATCTAAAGCCACTCTGTTAGCTGTGCAGAGGGGACACAACCTCTCTCTCTCTCTCTCTCTCTCTCTCTCTCTCTCTCTCTCTCTTTTCAGTTAAAAAACGCACGCATCAACTATATGTTGCAGGGCTTACATCAGATATAAATCTAAAGCCACTCTGTTAGCTGTGCAGAGGGGCCACAACCTCCTCTCTCTCTCTCTCTCTCTCTCTCTCTCTCTCTCTCTCTCTCTCTCTCTCTCTCTCTCTCTGTGTGTGTGTATGTGTGTGTGTATGTGTGTGTGTGAGATTGTGTATCTGCTAAAAACTTCACAAACGTGCAGTGAATGTGACAGGCTGTTTCATCGGACTTCCACCCCACCAAATAGAGAAGCAAACAAAAGTTAAGGAAACAACAAACACAAAAGAGAACCCCGGAACAACCCACACACAATTCAAATGAGAACAGAAAAGCAAGCAAAACAAGACACATCTCCCCACTACAATCAGCCCCAGGTGTGGCAGAGGATGATGTGTCAAGCAACAGGGCCCAGACGATGTCATGCCCGCAGTTGTGTAGCTATACAGTACTGTAGTACAATTTTCGGGAACATTAAAAGCAGCCCGTAAACCAGGGCGGGGATCTTCCCAAATTACTAAAATTTGAGAAATGCAAACTTTTGATCCACAAAATAGTGGCTGAACAATTCCGGGACAAGCTGAACCATATTATAGCCTTTCGAACTAAACGAAACTATTTTCTGACAGAACAAGCTTCATACTATAGCTCAGGAAATCAATGAAGGAAGATAGCAGGTGTATGAGTTTGCCTACGTACACCTCAGGCAGGAACTGCCACGTGCCCTCTGAAATGTCTCTCTCTCTCTCTCTCTCTCTCTCTCTCTCTCTCTCTCTCTCTCTCTCTCTCTCTCTTCCCCCCCCTTTGGTTTTCCCCGGACTACATCCCTTTCTACTTTACCCATGAGCCACAGTAGCCTCCCACTCCAGGCTATCACTCGAAAGGGACAGATCTACCGTCTGCTCTGCTGGCTTATGAGTACTCCGAGCTACAGTTCATCTTCTTCCTGCTATCTGAAAGTAGGAGGCTTGCTGCTGCGAGGTACCGTGCTCTTTCTTGTTCTTCTCTTGCTCCCGCCTTTAGTCAGTGGTGGGTTGGCAGACATTGCTGTTGTTCTCTCCTCCTCCTCCTACCTTCTTCCCTGCTGCTCTGCTGCTGGACCATCCAGCCGCACCATCATGGAGCTATGCTGGGGATTATCCAAGGCTGTGCACTACTGTTCACACAAAGGTCTCCAGGCTTGAGGTCACATCCAAGTGCATTGCTGGTTGGCAGTTGTGAGTACGAACCTGTCTAGCATGGTACGGTACAAAAGACTGAGCGATTCCTGCTGGGGGTTTTGACTTTCTGGACGCTAGAAAAGTATCCACATCTTTCAGATGGGAGTCCAGCTATCGAGGTTGCATGGGAGGCTACATGGACCTACTTGAGTGCTTTTCGTGTGGCCTCCCGGAAGGCTTTCCAATGCCTTCCAAGCTCTCAGGTTGGCCTGCGGACAGATGAACAACAGATAGAGAATAGGTGTGCCCGACCGACCGGATGCACAGACAGACGAACAAACGGCCACTCCCCAACCTGAGAACTTGGCAGGCAGGTTGACAGACAGATGGACAATCGGTAGACAAGAGATAGAGATGGACAGACAACCAATGAACAGACAGACAAACAAACGGAGGGACGGACCAATGAACAGACAGACGAACAAACGGATGAACGTACAGATAAACGGACAGACAAACACGCGACCGACCGACCCACCCACCCACCCACCCACCCACCAACCGACCGACCGACAGACAGACAGACAGCCAACCGACCGACCAACCTAGCGACAGACAGACCAGACCGACTGACCAACAGACCGACAGACAGAAAGAAAGAACGAAAGAAAAGTTTCTGCATGCAGTCATGAGGGGGGGGGGTGCATGAGGGACAGACAGTCAGACAGACAGGCAGGCAGACAGGCAGATCGTGAGAGGACGAGGAATCATTGCAGAGCTCACCGCACTACCTAGTTCAAGATTATGCTGGATGAATCTTTTCAGGTAGTTGAAAACCAGTCGGAGATCTGGGCATGCAGCAGTGCTGCCAAAACCATGGGATAGTGTCCTATACATTCAGCTGAGGGTGCCAGCATGAAGGCATTATGCAATCTGTCCGGATGTGGCCAGTGGAGACAAAAATACTTTGGAGCAGTTGCTCGCTACCCAACGTCTCCCTTACTGTGCCCGTGGCCACAAGAGAGGACTGTGCTCAATGCACTCTTCAGTAAGAACTGGCGCAACGAGCTCTTCAGTTCTACTATGGGACAAACCCCCGGGATCAGGAGCTTCCGCAGAGGGAGTAGAATGCTCAACAGTCAGTTTAATCTTGAGTCCATTATAAGGCCCCGCAACAAAGAATTTGACGAAAAGCCACTCCCTGGGAATACATATAATGGCGCCTTCTACTCCTCGGAAATCTCCAAGTCAAAGGTTAGAACAAAGAGTTCCTCTCAGCAACAACTGATTTTATTCACAGCGTCACACTGTGGCGACTGCATATGCAGAGATGAAAGGAAAACACAAAGCTACCTTCTTCCCCCGAATACAACGTACAGTCATTATAGCTGTATTTAGACTGAGAGATACCCCAAATACAGCAATAATGACCGTACGTTGTATTCGGGGGAAGAAGGTAGCAACCACACTCGAACCTCACATTTGATACTGCAGCCAGAATTAAGATCCACACATCCCAAGGGGAAAAGAAAAAAAGAAAAAAACAGCAAAAACAAAACCAAAAGATCTTTTATCATGGATGTGGCGATGGCTGGAAGGGGAGGCAAGGGGAGCCGGGGGGGTAGGGGGAAGAGGGAAGGGGGAAGGGAAGGATTCCTGAGGCCACAGTATCTTACCATGTCAGGCCGAAACATCGATTCACATGCACCGTAGAGTGACTCCGAGGATGTGCCAGAGACCACAAAGTCGCTGGAGAATTGCCTGCTCGTTCCAGAGAGTCCAACAGAGAAGACTAGTCAGAACGCATCACATCTCCAATTGCACAAGGAACTTGCCTACACACATTGCCAAAAGCCTGGCCAGACTGATGGACTCCAGCATTAAAATTCGACAGCAGTTGAGCTGCTTCCACGAGCGGCAGAGGCCAGACCATTCCGTGCAACCAACGAACAGGAGCCTCAGCACTCGCTCAGCACAGTCGAGATCTCTCGCTTCATCTCCTCCACAGCAGTCTCGTCATCAGGGCTATGTAATAAGACACCATAAAGCACCCCTAACTACGGCCTCTGAATGCTATTTCACACCGGCCAGGAGCAGGCACAAAATTGTAGGCGCGAGGCCTGTCAATATTCCCACTTGCATCCATGTGCTGCTGCCCATAGGACCAGTCCCTCAGAAGCGAACGTTTCTATGACAAGAGTGATAGGGCTACTGAAGCAACCCCGTGCGTTGAACTCAACGTCCTGGAAAGAGTCTCCAGGCAAGGGTAAGGTACAAAGGCAAACGCCAAGTGCGTACCACCCTCATAACGCCAGGCCATCACCACAGCCGACCATCCGCTGCTTCCAAATCCAGCCTGTTCACGTGGGCGTCCACGCAATACATGCAAGGCCAGATTGGAACCGAATTATTTTCAGCTTTAAGTTCCACGCGCCCCTTTTCAGATCCGGTAGTTAAAGCAGAAAATAATTCAGCCTGGACCACTGCACATCCCGGTGTAGATCACGAATACTCCTGGTAGTTCCTGCCCAACATGTACGTAGGCACGGATTTGAGGGGGCCAGGGGGAGAACGAGAGAGAGAGAGAGAAAGAGAGAGAGAGAGAGGCAACTAAGAGGGCACCTGGCAGGTCCTGCCCAGGGTGTACGTAGGCACCTCCTCGCTTGACACAGGGCTGGGAGAGAAGAGGAGGGGGGAGACCTGGGAGGGTGCGGTGAGGGGGGGGGATACATTGCACTAGAACATGTACGGTAGTAAGAAAAGGGAGAAGCTGGCGATCAGATGGAGGATTTCCTCACCCTGGGACCAATAACAATAACATTAGACGCTTAAGGAGACCAGCACTCGCCCACCTTTTCCCTTGTCCACGCTGGGTTTTCCAGCGGATTGTGAGGTTTTCTTACCTCAAAATGTTTTCCATTCAGAAGCAACACACCTGTTACCTTTTCAAATGTGGTGGGCGGAGGGTGTTTTGCAGGGCAACGGGGAGGAGGAAATGGGGGGAGGGAGAAGGAGGGGAGCAGGGGGAGCAGGGAAAAGAAAGGGAGAAGCAACCAGGAAGAAAACACGACCGCACTTCCGAGCGCACCAAAACCGAATCCTTCTAGAAGCAGGACAGGCGGAGGGACGGAGGGACGGAGGAACGGAGGAATGGAGGCATGGAGGGACGGAATATGAGACTCTTACTTTGCACCAAGAAGATCTGTGGTACAGATAAATGGTTTACCGTCGTCGTCAAGGCCAGCAATGACAGGTTCACAGAAGTATGGCCCAAACCTGCCATCCCATACATCAAAGAATACAATTGCCGGCCGCGAACACAAACAGCATGCAAAGACGGCAAAAGGGGGGAGGAAGTCAGTTCCCACACATTTTTCTTTGCAGCTGCACCACAAGCAATGAACCTTCACTGCAGCTGCCGAGAGCAAAACCAGATTAGTAATAAACCCTAAGAGTGCTTGGAAAAAGACGTCCTCCAAATAAATAAACCCTAGTCATACCTGTGATACGAATTCCGTCACCTGTTCTAGAAAAAAAACATCAAATCCAAAATCCTTAATCGCACAACCAAGCCTCAGATAACGAAGCACAGCAAGAACACACAAATCGAATCATTAATGTCACAAGCTTCAGATTACGCAGCAGAGCAAGAACACGACAGAGGTTATCAGAGCTTACAAACGAGATCACGTTCGACGCAACCTGCCCTTGCAGTCAAAGATCCTATCCCACCCCCCCCCCCCCCCCCAAAAAAAAATGCTCAGATCGGCAGCACCTCTACTGCCCAGCTCTACCCACCATATTATCAACGCATCGCCTCCGAATAACCACCCACCCATCCACACACACACACACACACACAGTTACTGCCATTCTCTTTAGGGGTTTGGACCAACAGTCTGCTAGGATTGCAGGGTCGGTGTGAGCAAACTCTGGCCGACGTGGTGAGTCCTTATGCATCAGTCAAATGCATCCCGGGCACGACCTCCTCGGTGAAAGTCCGACGAAAGAGTTTGGTCCGGTCATGTTTTTCTTCTTTTTTTTTCCTTTTTGTTTCCCTTTTTCTCTCTTTTTGGACCATTTCTCCATATATGCGTGTCATCCTCGCGCAGGGGCCATGCTAATCTTCTCTGTATCGTGACAATTTAAACGGATTGCCCCGGAAAACAGTCGTGCATTTCTTTTGGTGTCGTGTATGGGGAAAATGACGACACGCGCGCACAGACAGACACACACACACACACACACACACACACACACACACACACACACACACACACTTCTTTTGTGGAGTNGACAACACACACACACACACACACACACACACACACACACACACACACGCACACACACGCACACACACGCACACACACACACACACACGAACGCACGCAAACACAGAGCAGGACATAGATTCACCATGTGCACAGGCAATACAAGAGCGCTGCGCAGTGCACGTACATGCTGGCAAATACGACCCTAGCTCCGATCGTACTTGAATCGGCGCTATCATTTTTTTAAAAAAAACGAGAAGCACAAGACTAGTGACAACGTGCTCACCTCTTCTCATAGAGTATTCCCGACACCAAGCTTGCAAAGGTCTTTGGCTTCATGTCTCTCTCCTCCCTCAGTCTATAGAGCTTGTGACGAAACTGCAAGCGCTGGTATCTGCCACAATACCACAGAAACACTGAGCCCACCGTACTTTGCTGTTCGTACCCGGTGGTGAAGGATGCTCCGTCCCAGATTACAGAGACCATCTCCCTCTCAACATTCCAATAAAAGAAAACAGACCAAACACCGAAAAAAGAAAAAAACGCATACACGGATGCACACCCAGAATGCCAAAATGTATTTTGTCCCTTTTTCTCCCACAACCCCCTGATCGTTATGCTCGTGTAATTTCGTGAAACCAAACGCTTACGACGGTGATGATGATAAAGAGCTTTTGGGTTCCAGATGATCACGGAGGCAGTGCTATGCGCAATCACCAGACCCAGAAAAAAAGAAGGAAAAAAAAAAAAGTACGGAAACCTAGGCTACCAGAGTGGCCCGGGACCACTTGCCCGGCAGGGCCAAAAAAAAAAAAAAAAAAAAAAAAAGTATTTCTTTAACTTGATTTTTTATTTGCAATTTGGTGAAGAATTTTGACGTGATCCTGAGGCAAAAGTTGTTCAGTTTATTTTTCTGCATAAGATAGTTTTTTTTCAGATTTTTTGGAGTTTTTTTTTTTTTTTTTTGGCTGGGACCCTCTTTGGCCCTTGCATGGCCGGGCCGCCCGGGCAAACAAGGCGCCCTTACCTGGGCGGCCATGCTGGTAAACCTAGACAGAAACCGAAAACAAAAACAAACAAACAAAAATCTTCAAATGCTGAAACTGCATGAACAGCCCCCTTTTCCTCAATGGCAGTGTATTATCTGTTCCATCCGGGCTGGGCAAGATCATCGCATGAACAGCGGACTGACGCCTACCGTCTTCACCCCAATACCGCGCACGGTCATTACACAGCTGTATTGGGTAGGCCTACTATCAATCTAGATACAGCGACAATGACCGTGCGTTCTATTCCGGTGAAGACGGCGGCCCAGGAAGTAAGGGCCAGAGCGAAGGCACACGTCTTCCTCTCAATTAGGTTTCCCCCAACACTACGCAACCCGATCATGAACGTATCTAGACGATCGTTTCCGGTTCGATACAATCATAAGAAGGCTGCATTGTGTTCGGCGGAAGACAACCGCTGGAGGCAAAGACCGATCATTTCCCGCGTATGTACACTATTATTACCTTCTTTTCCGCCTCGCTCCCGCACTCCCGCTTCGTTCCAAATTCATCGAGTATGCACTTCCCCACCGAATACAACGGACGGACGGTCATTATCGCTATATTTTGACTGAAAGATACCCCACATAGAGCGCTATAACTACCGCACGTTGTATTCGGGCGAAGCTATAAGTACCGCACGTTTTATTCGGGCGAAGAAGGTAATTAAGGTCTTACTTGGGACCTAAACACTAGAGCACCATGTTCCCACACGGGATGTAAACAATTATTAGTCATTTGATTACCTTCTCTGTCCTAAGAAATCAATCGGTGGACAAAACAACACAACCGGCTTCACCGGCAAAGAACGCGTTGTCATCGTCCCCGTATTTAGACTGAAAGATACCCCACATACCGATATAATGACCGTGCCTTCTATTCGCGTGAGAAGACACTACCCATAACCATTTTTCACAGACAATACTCATGCAGACATGCAGACATGCCCTCACCCCTGATCTTCCTCACCATTTGCTACCAATAGCTTATGAACCAAGTATGTGGCTGGAGTCCTACTTGTGTGCGGATTTTCCACCGGCCTTAATCT
Organism: Chara braunii; assembly: GCA_003427395.1. Classification (NCBI taxonomy): domain Eukaryota; kingdom Viridiplantae; phylum Streptophyta; class Charophyceae; order Charales; family Characeae; genus Chara; species Chara braunii. The sequence continues at coordinate 2,126,718 of BFEA01000012.1, forward strand.
TCTTTCTTGCAGAGAGAGAAGCTTCCAGGACAGGCTTTTCAAGTAGGACAGCTCTGGACCAGCGCAAGGCCAAACTAATCGAAGTATAGGCCGGCTAGAACGAGAAGAAGAAGAATAAGACGGATATATCAAAAGAGGGAAGGTAAACTCTGCCAAAAGGAAGAGCATGCGCCTGCTAGTAGTACACAGGCCCGAAGCTAGCCCCATCATCTGCAAGAGCAGAGAGCTAGCAACGTCGAAGAACATATCGTCACACTGTGAATCGGAGCGCAAAGGCGGAAAAAGACAAAACAACAGAAGGAAAAGAAGGGAAGCCACACCTGTTCATCACCTCTTACGTACAAGGCCGGCCACGTGGATGATGGTTGAGCACCGGGCTGCCCCCATCCCAGTGTGTCACGAGGACCCACTTGCACGCAGCCAAAAGGCAAAGAGGTGAAGAAAAGGAGGAATATATTGATACATACATATATATGTCGTCAAGCAGAAAAAAAATTATATATATATCGTCACAAACAGAACTGCCCGGTAAACAGTAGGCAGAGAGAGAGAAGAATATATATATACCCTCTATATATATCGTATTTATATATACATACGATATATTGTCACACTGTGAATCGGAGCGCAAAGGCGGAAAAAGACGCAACAAGGAAAGGAAAAGAAGCAAGGAAAGCCCCACCTGTTCATAGGTCCCTGTGACACACGGCGATGGGGCCAGCCAGCGTTCAGCCTGTCATCCACGTGGCTCATCTTGTACGTAAGAGGTGATGAACAGGTGGGGCTTCCCTTCCTTACTTCTTTTCCTTTTCTTGTTTTGTCTTTTTCCACCTTTGCGCTCCGATTCACAGTCTGACAATATATATATCGTCACATGAATATCAGAGCGCAAAGCCGAAAAAAACAGAAGAAAACACGAAAAATAATAATAATAATAACAATAACAACAATAGTAATATCATTACCAGTCACCGCTTTTCGCCAATCCGGACATTCTTTTTGCCATCAATTTTGCCGTTAATCGGGGGGTCGGGCCTGAATCGGGCCTGAATCGGGCCTGAATCGGGCCTGAAATCGGGACTGAATCGGGACTGAATCGAGACCAAAATTGATGGGCCAAAGGGACAATCGTCTTCAACAAGACCGCGAGTCTTTCTTCACGGGATCTGGAAGGAGCAGTTGGCGAGTTGATGAGCACAAAATAAAAGGGAGAAGGGAGGGGTTGGCGAGTTGATGAGCACAAAATAAAAGGGAGAAGGGAGGGGKTGGCGAGTTGATGAGCACAAAATAAAAGGGAGAAAGGAGGGAGGGGTTGGCGAGTTGATGAGCACAAAATAAAAGGGAGAAGGGAGGGGGACATTGCCCAGATTTGTATTCCCCTTTATGCAATCAATTTCTAGTTTGCATTCATGAAGAGGTTCTCGTTTACTCACAGGGTCTGCACGTCCGTTCCCAGCCCCGACAAGCCGATGTAGAGTCTGTCGTGAATCTTGAAGATACGCTGAAAATCAGTGGCGATCGTTTGAAGCTGCACACCGAAACGCCGATCGCTAGCGATCGCGAAGCAGTTCTTTCCCACCATAGCCACAATGGCACCGCCATTGTAAGATAGAATCTGCAGCACGGCAAACACCATGAAAACCGCGAAAAAAAAGATGTACTTAAGATAGATGTGCAGACCAAACACGGACAAGGGCGGGAAGGAAACGGGAAAGGGGGCAAGGCACTCGGTCGATCTAGTTCCATTTCATGAGGTTGATAGAATAGACAAAGCAACGGGTGGCGGGACGTAAAGCGCAATCAAGCAACGTGGAATTGACATCAGACCACATGTGAGGAACGGGAAGGAAGTTTCTCTCTCTCTCTCTCTCTCTCTCTCTCTCTCTCTCTCTCTCTCTCTCTCTCTCTCTCTCTCTCTCTCTCTCCCCGATTTAGTGTGACAATATATACTGTCACATGATATAAGAGCGCCAAAGCGACATATATATATCGTCCCATGACTATATATTATATATATATATCGTCACAGTTTGTCACGGCCCCTCGTTTGTTGTCCTCTTCTCTCTCTCTGCCTACGGTTTTACCGGGCAGTTCTGTTTGTGACGATATATATCGTCACAAACAGAACTGCCCGGTAAAACCGTAGGCAGAGAGAGAGAAGAGGACAACAAACGAGGGGATATATCGTCACAAACAGAACTGCCCGGTAAAACCGTAGGCAGAGAGAGAGAAGAGGACAACAAACGAGGGGCCGTGACAAACTGTTTCGTCGGAGTTTATATGTGCTTGTATGTGGGACTTGTCATCTAGGATTTGTTTCCCCCTGTTTTGTTGTGTAAAGGCTGTTTCCTTCCTCTTTTCTTTGCCTCTTTGCCCTTTGGCTGTGTGCAAGTGGGTCGATATGACACACGGAGGTGGGGGCAGCCGCCGTTCAACCTACATCCACGTGGGCGGCCTTGTACGCAAGAGGTTTTGAACAGGGGGAGTTGTAAGTAAGAAGATAAAAAATTAATTGATTTTTTCTAGTGTTTTTTCGCTTTTGCGCTCTGACAGCTTTGTGACAATATCCTGTCTCGCGCGTGCACAGACGCGCGTGAACTAACATGAAGTTGACCTCAAATAATGTCTGAAATAGTAAGACACGATCTCTCTCTCTCTCTCTCTCTCTCTCTCTCTCTCTCTCTCTCTCTCTCTCTCTCTCTCTCTCTCTCTCTCGTAGCTCCGCCTGCCTGTTATAGAGCCTCCCTCTCGCTTTCTCCCCTCTCCCCCCCGAAGTTGTCTGCCAAACTCTCCGCCTCTCGGATTCTCTCTCGCTCTCTCTCGAACGTCGCCGGCCTCCTGAGTTCCTGATCCGTCCATCCAAATCAGTGGAAACTGGAGCGCCCAAATAAACCGACCCTGATGATCATCTTCACTACCGCCTTCGTCGCCATCAACATCATCCTCCAGATTGCCTTCAACAACATCATCACCCTCCGCCTAATTGCCTTCATCTCCTTCATCATCATGATTACCCATGAGCCATCGACCGATTATGGTGTTCTTTCTCCGACATTATCGACGGGCTAACACTCGACAACCTCGCCATCACCAAACGTAGAAGCAATCACATCAACAGCAGTGAATAGCCCCCCATCATGATCGGTGGATAGCGATGAGCGATATGCTTGGGCTTTCGTGCTGTGAGAGAGAGAGAGAGAGAGCGCTTCTCATCGTCATATTCGACAACACCAACTACTTGTAGTTCGGGACACGGGTCACCCTCCATAGCCACTAACCTCAGTTCATCATCCTCGACCTTGTTGGGATCGGGACGGGCACCGCGGGAAGCAAACACTTACCGACATCTTGTACGCAGCTCGCCAAACGCCTCAGATCTCGTCGGGCCCCTGCTGGCAGCGCTCACCGTCCTCGATAGCTCACCGTTGACCAACAAAAGCCTTAGGTATCAATGAAGCACTGAAAGGCCCGCCTACCTGTTCCACACCAACACAGGCTATGGCGCCGTTACGCATAACCCTTCACCTCCACAGGCAGATGTTGCACATGAGCGGGGCTCCTTGACAAGGACAAGGGGCCTTCGCCACGTCCCTCCGTAACACGCTCCCTACCTAACCAAGTTTACGGTGAGGGAACCGGGGGGCGGTTTTTTACAAGAAACGATGTGTTCTATTTCACACAACGGGGGGTACCTGGGTGCTTGGTTGGTCTCCATGGAGGAGGACAGCAGAATGGGGGATTGTGGGGTCTGGAAGGAGTGCCACTGCGTTAGAGGTAGCCTAGGGGAGTACGGCTCCGGGGCAGATTTCCTGAGCTCTGAGGACAAAGGCGGGGGGGGATCCCTTAGGAGCTTGGTTGGGACCCCGCACACGGTCCACTAGCCGCAGGGTTTAGTTGCACAAAGTCCGTCTCGCTAGTTGAAGGTTTAGTTGCACGGAGTCCATTCCGACCGGTGTGACCCAGGGTGGCCACAGATGGCCACATAATCTGGTGGTGGAAATTTCTTTTCTGTTTTTTTGTTCCTTGTGAAGTCCACCCATTGGGTGACGGGAAAAGAAAACAAGGTGGGCATCTAGTGCAGGGTTGCAGATTCTAAATGACGAGGGGGAAAAATAAAAATAAAAAAAAAATGATGAGGGATATCGTTAGAATCTCATCATTTTATTTATTTATTTATTATTTCTAAATATTTTTTTGTATTAAAAAATGGCATAGCAGAGTCAATAAATCGGAGGTTGTTGTTTTGTATTTTGTCTGCGACTTTTTGAACGACTTGAAGTGGCATCACATTTCATAAGGCCTCGCTTGACTACTCTTCAAATGTGCCAAATGATATTGAATCCTTCGATAAAACACGAAAAGGTGCATTGCCATGGCCTCGTTCCACTACTCTTCAAATGTGCGAAATGATATTGAATCCTCCGCTAAAACACGAAAAGGTGCATTGCCAAACTTTTGTCTTTTGTATTTGAGTTGAAAAGTAGTGAAGCAACATAAAACGTCATATGTTGAGGTCACCTATAGTGGTGCCTGGACCCTTGGGTCCACTACTTATTTTCTACTGGGAATTTTTGGAACCGAGCACCCAGGTCCGTCCACCATTATATTAAAAAAAACAACCAAACATATAGTTTTAATCTCCTTTCTGTAAAAGTTGCTAAGGTGTCTCCAAAACACTAAGCTTCTCTAAACCACTTCAAACCCACTTATATGTTGCTACAGTGTAAAACATTTATCCTCTAGTCGGTTTGGATCATGCAACGAAGTTTAATAATAAAAGTTGCTATAATACGCTTATTCAACCAATCATAATTTTGAAAACACAATTGTTTATTATTTGCCATATGATTAATAACCCCATTCCTTTTCATGTCTGAGTCAAATAACTCCACCTTTTGGTCAACGATAAATCATCAAGATACCTCATAATAGGGTCCAGACTTTGTCTCGTGAGGATGAAGTACCATATATGTGATCTCAGTATTTCAGTGTTCATCTTCGAAAAAATATTACAGTCAGACAATACCACCACAAATATAGTATGGATTAAAATACTCACTCCCTTACATGCGAAGTTTATTTTCATTCATGCTCTATGAACCATATTGCAAATGGTGTAGGAAGCAATAGAATAAGTCATAGGATTGAAATTCTCCTTTGTTACATCAGTCGTTTCATTTACTTAAAATATCTTATTATTTTTTTCTTAATAATTAAAGGGTTTTAATTTTACACGAAGTCGTTTTTTTTATATTTGACATTTCATTTATCTCCAACACCTTACTATGTTTTTCTCAATAACTGAATAGTTTAAATTTAGCACGAAGGCACATCGTTGTTTATATAAACAACGATGAAAAACTTATAAAAAACAATAAATCTTATAGCCAATCTGTTGAGTGCAAATCAGCAGAGGTAAGTTAATAAAATTATTACCTTTTACACATCATTTTTAATTATATAAAGGTGAATCAATATGTGAATCGACATGTGATCGTTGGTTAAATTGAGTTTCACGAAAACCTTTGTCTGTTTTACAATCTCAACAATAAAATATATGTTTGTCTTTTGTTTTGACTAAAACAAATTTTAAACTTTTCAGACTTCTCCTGCCTTATTTATATACCGAGTGTCTAAAGGGTCAACCACTTTCATAAATATTAATTTGTTTCATCCTTTCAAAATTGTTGCAATTAAACTTTTATTGCTTGTACTCAGTAACCATACAGGATCCTCTTCAGTTTTGCCTCAAATCTTTATGTCCCTAATGCCTCATTTCATAAATACTTTATAAATAGAACATCTATTTTCATTCATTATCACAAAAAATTGGAGAGAGAAAAATTCACTATGAATCAATCACTCTTCGTTGATTCAATTTATAAATTTACAAATGAAGGTTAATTTAAGATTTTCGCTTTAAACAATGATATTACACAAAAAATTGGGAGTAAGTTTCTTTTATATTAATATGATCATCTTTCAAAATAAGGACTTTAAATGTATGGGTTCGTAGAAATACAGTGTTCAGATGTCGGACAACCTTGAGAACTTTCATCCTCATCCGTAATATGTTTTTCGAATATAATTTAGTATAACAATTTAAGGTAAAAATTAGTTTTTTATTAATTTATCAATATAGTGTCATTGTTTTTTATAACATCGGTCATATAAAACCTTCGTTCATCTCGTGAGAAATATAACATTTTTTTGATAACCTTCAAAATATTTTTGTTTTCGCTTATTATATAAATATTTTTCATAAAAATATAATATATATTAATTTGATAATAAAATAATAGCGACTATTAAGTTATAAAACTAAATTGATAAATTAGCGAAGTTTAAGTAAAGTTTACACCTATAATTTTCAAATAGTGGTAGGCGACAGACTATATCTGATGACACTCTTTTGTAAACTTATTTGAAGAAGAATACATTTTTGCACATTCGTACAATTTTACAGAGCAATCTCCACTTTTATAAAATGCTTCAGTTTACCATCTTGCACCCGTTGTATACCTTATTCCACCAAGTAAAATCACTTATCATAAAAATATATTTTAACCATTTAAAAACAAAAAATATTATATATATATAATTTATTTACAATAATAGTAAACAGCATTGTCTCAATGAAAGCCTTAAAAAAACGTTCTTATGAACATTGGAGCAAAGAGCAAAGAACAAAGATGACAGTGAGCATCGTTTTCTTAACATTTGAGTGAATGAAAATTAATTCAAGACTTCTTATGAATAATCATAGACGTAATAGAGTGAGTATAAATATTTTGCCCTGCCTATATAAGATTTTTATAAATGTTTTCCACTTCAGTATTCACAATATATACAACTATGTATATATGATCAAGCGACTCGGTTATAAGTTTTTTCTAAATTCAACAAATACATTAAAATGTTAAGTTGTTCATTCCAAATAACTTTTACTGTTTCAATCACTACAATTACGTTGTCAAAGTTAGGGCCTCCTCTAACAAAGGTCGAATGGTTTGAGATAATAAGTTTCAATAAATATTTGTCATTTTTATGGGGAGTAATTTTTACAAATAACTTATTAAACCATCAGTACATTTTTCGTATGGGAAAATAGGGAAAACTAACAGTTTTCACAGACGCCTGAATTTTTGGAGATCGGGCCCGATGATGACTGCCATTGATAAATCTGATCGGCGATCGTCGTTTCGTTTCGGCCGCTGCAAAGGTCGGATGCCTACCCGAGGCCCGCTATTTTCCAAGCGGGTACTGGTGGTTTAAGATATTGATAATATAAATGGATATTCAGTTTCTGATCTGTCCACTTATGATTTTCATTAAAAAATAAAAAATATATATCTTTATATATATTAGTAAATAATTGAAACCTCAATAGAATGTTTTCATAAATTTGTATTGGTTGATCTTTAATCTCATTATAAATCAAAAAATACAATTCGACCGACAATCCATTGTCGTTGAGAGTTTTATCACCAACTTCAAAATTTTGTAAACATTAATAGTTATCACAGATCAATATGAGGTTTGTTTATCTTTAGTTAAAAGTTTCACTGTTGTAATGATCCAATGACTGTTTTTTAAAAATAGTTAATTTTTAACGTTTGCACCTTATATTTTAAAAATTAAAATATCGCTAAAACATAAAATGAAGTATTTTAATAGATCGATGAGTTTTTATTTTTTTATCATAGTAAAATGGTTATTATTGAGGTCCCTTCATGAAGACTCGCGCAAAAATAATAAAAGTTTTACAAAATATTATTTCGTCATGAATGATTTTTTACTTGAAGTCATTGATACCAAATTTGTGATTTATATTTTTGTATTATAAACTTTCGACAAACAATTTGATTATCTTCTTCCCAGATACCAAGTTTAAATCAATTTTTTTTTTATACGTTATTTCGTATTTAATTTACATTTATACAATTATTTCTCCTATTTTTTTAATTTATGAGTAATATTAATAAGAACAATGAAAAAAAATTGAAAACCCGATCATCACTTATTGTTAATCAATCCACGTTGATAATTAAGTATAAAACAAAGTCGATACTTACCTATAGTTATGACTTTGAGGGTTGCAGTAGGAAAACACTCAAGTAGCGGGAATAGGCCTGTGATCAGGATTGTTTGCGTTCGGGAGAGGCCGAATGCCCGAACGTTCGGCACCCCCTCTTGACGCGTTCGACCGTTCGGCCGAACGAGGACCCAAATAAAAAATAAACTTCCAAAAAATCTATAAAAAAAATAATGTTATGCAAAAGAATATACTGAACAACATTTGCCTCAACGTTACATGGAAATTTTTGACCAAATTCAAACTCAAAATCAAATTATAAAAATAAATAATAATAATAAAAATTACAAAAAATAAAATGAGAATAAAATTATGAAGTGGGCGAGCACGTTTTTGACACCGCCATTTTTGGCGATTTTTTTTTTTTTTTACTATGACAAATGCCATGAAAATTTATATATGTGTATCTTACGTAATATAGAATTTACAAATAAAGTTAAAAAAAATAATT
>BFEA01000012.1:2138672-2157932 GCA_003427395.1 Chara braunii
GTATTTATTTTTCGTATTTTATTTTTATTTCAAATTTGGTAAGGAATTCGGATGTAATGCTCAGGCAAATCTTGTTTAATTTATTTTTCTCCATAGCATATCTTTTTTTCAGATTTTTTTGATGATTTTTTTTTTTTTTTTTTTTTTTTTTTTTTTTTTTATTCGCGTTCGGCCCGAACGGCCGAATGCATCCCCAAGGGGTCCCATACGTTTGGCCGTTCGGGTTCGGGCATTCGGCCCGTCCCGAACGCCGATTACCCTGAGGTTATGATCTATCAAGAAAAAATATAATAAAAATAAAAGAAATAGCTTACAGTGTGAAAACGGTTCGCGTCGTTTCATTATATTTTCTAGTTTTTCCACCCGACTAGTTGTGACCCAATGAAAAAAGTACCCCAACTTCTGTGATTTTTAGAGTTGAGAATAATAAATTAAAAACTCTAAACATTTGATAGTTTGTAGATTTGGTTGTGATCTGTAAAAAAAAAAAAAAAAAGTCAATAAAGTAAAATAAAATTGTTTCAATTATGAAATAAATCTTCGCGGCAATTCGAAACATTTACCATTTTGCCACCCCGTCGGTTCTTCCCACGAGGCTTCTCCCGTATTTAGAACGGCGGGGAGAGTGGTGGTTTTATTTATCTCTGTTGTTTCATATAGAGTACGTGAGGGGGGAGTGGTGGTTTGATATATCTATGTTGTTTCATTTAGAGTACGTGGATCAGTAACTTATTATGGATAGAAAAATGACAATTACTTTGAGCAAAACAATTGTGTATTATGATACCCTATGATACCATGACAATTCATTTGGGAAAAAAAATTGTGTATTATGATACCCTGTGATACCATAACGGACTGTGAGATATATAATTCGAGCACACTGCTAAAACGGGGAACCCATCCTCATTGGATGGTGAAATGTATTGTTTTCTTTTCCCACTTCTACGTGATATGGCTAATATGACTCTCTTATTTACTCGGTTTGAATAAGGACATTTGTGCGCTTAGCGATATCATCGTTTTACAAATCAAATTTTAGTTTTTTTACTTTTTTTATTTCACGTATTATTATTTTTTACACAAGAATAATATACAAAGTTATCGTCCACCTTTTAATTTAATGTACATAGTTTTTTTTTTTTTTTTTTTCAAGGAAGATTTTCATGCCCGACCGAGCATCCAGGTGTGACACCTGGGGTACCTCGGACGTGGATAAAAACAATAAGATTTTTTTTTTGTTTTGCCTTGAATTCTTTTAGAGGACTACAAATGCGGGCTCATTTTGTTTTTTGCAAGTTGGCTTTCAAAAGGGGGGGGAGAGGGCATAAATTGGTTTTAAAGAAGGTGCCTCAATATATATATATTTTTTCCTATCTTCGATTCCGTTAGGAATCTAATGTCACCCTCAACAAAAAGTTGTTTATAATGCAATTCTACACAATATATGTTTAATTGGATTTTATTTTTATTTATTAATTATTATTATTATTATTATTATTATTATTATTATTACTATTATTATTATTATTTTATGGGAGCTGCCCAAGACCGTGCTTGGGGCTAAGCACCCGGGAATACGTTGGATGCACGCGCGCCGTGAAAAACAACCTAGTTTTTTTTTACACTAATAACTTCGGCTACCAGAGTGATTCGGGTCCACTTGCCCGACCGGACAAAAAAAAATAAAAATAATAATAAATAAAAAAATGGTAAATAATTTCAATGTGATCCTAACCCAAAAGTTATTTAGTTTTTTTTTTTTTTACAACAATCAGACGGACGTTCCTCTGGAGGGCAGTGGTAAGAGCATTTACCCTCCCAAAGACTCGCCCTTTTATTACTCCATTCTATTGGTGGGGAGCTGCACCTGCTGGAAAACGGGTCCAGCGTCCCTTATATCAAAGTATAAATCATATGAGTGCTGCCCGAGTGTCGTGCGGGAAAACCAAGTCATCCTTCTCATCCCACAGGTATCGAGAAAAAATCACCCGTCTGTTCTCTCTGAAAAAGACTCACTTGTATTCTGGGGCCCAGACTTTCAATAAGAAAGACTGGGCCAGATCTACCAAGGGAGCCCCTACCTTCTTCTTCCTGTATTCTGCCAAAATCAAAATTCTAACGGATAGGTTGAAGCTGTTCCGGATCTTGGGGATTGACCATGAGACCCCACAGAATCTACTATCCCTGCGAGCTAACCAAAGGACCCAGAAACTAATAATTCTGAATTTATTTGCTATCCGGCTTCTAGGACTATTGCCCTGATTTTCGAAGAAAATAAAGCTCTTGGTCCAAAAATTCATGTCTTGATATGCTGCAAACCACATTCTACCAACCTAGTCCCAGAATCCTCTCGCCACCACACATTCCCACCAGAGGTGGGAAGAATCTTCCAGGGAACTGTGTGGACATACATCGCATGAAGTGGAGATATCCATACCTTTGCTCGCACACCAGGTTGCAGTAGGTACACAGTTGTGCATGTGCAACCACTGCAAACCTGCGACCTTCGTTTCCAGTGCACTCATAATCAGAGAGATGTAGAAATGAACCCAAGTTGGAACTGGACTTGACAATTGAAGAGCAGGGGACTGCTTGCGCCAAGAGTTCCAGACATTGATCTGTAGTGAAGACGCTTTGGAAAAGAACTTGTATCCTGTTTGAGAAGTGTACTTTGGGAGATGGATGACTGAGATCTCAGAGGTCTCTGCGGTGATCCTCCATCCGACCTTGACCTCATCCAGTTTCCAATCCGTGAATGGAGTACCGCCTTTGAGCGGCATTATGACCTGTCTTCCTTGTTTGTTGGTAGTATGTGAAACTCTCACTTCCTGATGACTCGACAGTGAGATGTGCTCACTATCCGTATTACTGCGGTACAGAAGGCTGTTTCTTTGCCTCCATACGGAAACCTCCGCTGAGTTATCACTGCCACTGCTAGTGTTTAAAACTTGGTAGAAGATACCGGGGGTGTCCTGGTCCCTCCACCAGGACCCAACTTCTCCATGTGCCGCAGAGGAGAGCTTATCATTCCAGGAATCCGGGATGACTTCAATTAGCAGTGACCGATGAGTGCCCACATTGTGGAGTCCTCTGAGCTTCCTTCTTAGGTACTCTTCTGGCTTCCAGTCCGCCGTAACTGTGTACCATAGATGCTCAACTTTCCATACCCCCTTTTGTATCAATTTTCTGGCGAAATTGTCAGGGCTAATGGAGACCGAGAAGGGATGGTCTGAGTTATTCAGTATGGATGGGTTTTCAAACAAGTTTGCAGTCAGGATTTCAGACAGTGTGGAAAGAGGTACGGATGAAGAGGGGAGTATCCTGGACCAGGCTTTGAGGATTGGGCCCCATGTGGGGGATTTCACAGATTTCACTAGTGGTGGGTACAACAGGGCATGCCAAACTGCTTCTGGGTTAGCGAAGTCCCATTCCTTGGCCAGTATAGCCTGTGCTAACTAAATCCAGGGTTGGGGTTCGGTGGAGCTGATTAGTCTAACCGACCATTTTGCTAATAGAGCTGAATTTTGTGCCTCTGGGTCAAGTATACCCAACCCCCCGTCCTTCTTTTTCTCAGTAATTTTCCATCAGGCTACCTTACTGATACATGATGGAATGTTAGCGTCCCCTTTCCAAATGAATCTGGTTAGCAGTTGTCTGATTAGGTTGGCGGATGAGGAGGAGATCTGCCTGATGGCTAAGATGAACCATACCGTTGATAGTATGGAACAGTTTACCACCAGGGCTCTTCCAAATAATGAAAGGTGTTTGTTGTTAGACCATTTGGCGCATCTGTCCTTGATTCTGTTGTCAATTACCGCCGCTTGATCCATTGAACATTCTCCAAAGGAAACTTTAATCCCTAGGTACCTCTCTGTTTCTGTGGCGGGTATTAGTTTGATCCCAAGATCAATGGCTAATAAAGCTACGGATTTGTTCCAGTTCACCATCATTTCTGAGGCCTTTTCGTAGGTAGAGATACATTCCTGCAGGGCTTTCAAAGAAGAGCTTGAATTTTCTGAGATTGCTGAGAAATCATCAGCGAGGGCAGAGACTTTCAGTTCCAAGGCTGGAGATACGGTCAATCCCTTGTATTCCTGGTGTGTTCTAATCATGTTCAGTAGCACTTCCATTTGTATGACAAACAAGGAGGGTGCCAAGGGGCAGCCCTGTCTTACAGAGCGAGATACTGTGAAAGGTTGTGAGATGAATCCATTGACCGTCACCCTCCTTTGAGAGCCATGGTACAGACTTTCCACCCAAAGCCTGTATTTGGGGCCTATGCCAAGCCTCTTCAAGACTTCCAGAGTAAATTTTCAATTCACCCTGTCATAAGCTTTTTCAAAGTTAATTAGTAATATAATTGTATTAGATTCTAGAGTCTGGATTAAATCAATAGATTGAGAGATCACCATAACATTGTCTAACACCTGCGTGCCCGGTATGAAGCCGGATTGGTCAGGTGAACTAGACCGGTCATTAGATGGGAGATTCTCCTAGCCAGAGTTTTGGCTAGAATTTTACCTGTCACATTGAGCAATGAGATCGGGCGGTAATTTCGTACGTTCCTGCGATCACCCTTCTTATACAGGAGAGTGATCACCCCTTCGGTAATCCTTTTTCCCAATGTTTTACCCGTAAGTACACCATTGAAAACTCGGAGGAGGACTGGGGCAAAAATGTCCCAGAATAACTCAAAAAATTCTACTGGAAGACCGTCGGGTCCTGGGCATTTGCCTCTGGCCATATCCTTCATTGCTGCAGTTATTTCACTTAGCAACAACGGTTGGTCCAAAAGTGAACTTTCGGCCTATGAAACGAGTCTGTGAGTTGAGCCCCAAAGGTGTTCCTCCCATTCGAGAGGTACCACTGAGGCTGTTGGGTTTTTTTTCTGAGGTGAGGAGTTTCTCATAAAAAAATACGGACGTAGTCACAGATTGTTTTTGATGCACATGGCGGGGTCTGGGTGTTATCGAAGGGATGCGCGAGTTCTCCCATTGGGGGGGAATTCACCTTTCCTTCTAACACTTTGAGGGTTTTGCTGTTCATTTTTGTCCTTGTGGAGGATATTGTCGATTTGTTTAAATTTGAGCCACGATTCATGTTTTGTGATTTGGATCTCTTGCCATTCCTGAAGCGACATGGATCTCCTAAGGGCCCAGTGGCTATCGGAAAAGGAGGACTGCCCCATGCGTGCCTCCGCTTTCTCGATGTTGCGGATGAGAGTAATCTCCTCCAACCTCCTATTGACCGCTTTAATTCTAGATATGTTGTTGACAAATCCTGAGAGAAGATGGATCCCCTTATCTAGCCAATCCCCATCCTCTGGGAATAGGTTGGATGAAGATCTCCACTCCTCCCAAAAGTTACGGACCCATTCTATCATGCTTTTATCATCAAAGATACGCATATTAATTTTGAAAGTACCTCTCCCCTTTGTGAGAGAGGGACCCGCTGTTAACGTGATAGAGTTAGGTTTGTGATCTGATAGGGGGTGGGGGGTAATTTCCGCTTTGTGAATCAATGGGAGAGCCCTTTCTGTACAAAAAAAATGTCCAACCATCTGTAGACGATTGGAGAATTGCTCGAAAACCAAGTGAAATTGCGTACATCAGGGTTGAGTGTGCGATAAGGGTCAAAAAGTCCGACTTCTGCAATCATCTCACTGAGGGATGCAGACTCGGATGGATTGGACAGTGGGGAAGAGGAATCCAGAGCTTCATTCGGCACTGTGTTCCAATCCCCCCCTACAATCAGGAAATCTGAGTTTGGGATAACTGAGATGAGACCTTGAAAAAATTGAATCTTGGCAGTGTGGTCTGTGGGTACACAGAGATAAAGGTCTATTCCTGAGGACCAATCTGGAGTGATACTTTGGTCCATCTCCTTGTCGGGTCTGTCTCCGACTGAGAGATAGAACTGCACAGGGAGCTATGGATCAGAATCCCTATGCCCCCTCTGGTGCCCTCTGCCGGGGCCCAGACCTGGGGACCTGTCCACCAATCCCTCAGCTCAGCAATGAGGTCGCTGTTGAACTTAGTCTCGTGTAGCAAAATGATTTGAGCATTGATGTAGTGGATCCAGGATTTGAGACTGGATCTTCTATGTTTCCCATTTTCATTTACTAGTCCTCTCACATTCCAGGAGATCACCTTTACCTTAGAGGCCATCCGCGTTACCGGACGGGGCCGATGGTTGGATGACTCCTTGGATTGTCAGGGGACCTCCTGACTGTCTAACTGCTGCCGCGTTAGCCAGCAAGGCGAGATCCCACGAGGCCTTCAGCAGATCTGCAAAACTGCGTGTGAACAGTTTCATGTCACCCTGGAGACAAGCGTTGGTTTCTGTAATTATTTCACCTCTGATCCCATCCCCAATTTCGGGATCAATCTTTCCTTCTCATTGGATTCCTTGAACCAACTAAGCGGGGCCCAGTAAAAATTTGAACCTGCTGAGCCGATGCGGCCTCCAGTTAATGACACTGTGTCCAAGCACAGGGCATGGATAGAGTGTATCTTACCTAAAGCACCAATCTTGTTGAAGGAAATGAGAGGGTGATTTGGGATGGGGCGAACAACGCACACGTCTTGTACGAGCGACCTGCCCAGGTTGAAGAGTTGTACTGGGTCTGGGACTGCATTGACTATGGAGTGGTGGATTGTATAGCCACCTTCTTGATTTCTAAGGAGGAGGATGTACGGTCCCTGGTTGGTAGTCTTCAACAGCACAGGGACTACAATATGTGCCCCTGACTGTTGATTCCTCTTCCCCTCTTCCCCTCGAGCGGGGGCATCCATTCGATCCTCCTCAGATTCCTCCTGCCTCGACCTTTTAGGAAAGCCGGTTCTGAGGAATCTATCTAGGTTCATTCCATCAGACAGTGTTCCGCCTGCATCAGGAGGGACGTTCCTCCCTTGTCCGGATCTGTCATTGGGATCAAGTTGCCGAGTCGTTCCAGATTGAACTGTTCCAGCATTGGCTTGACCTTGCCCCTTCGGTGGGAGAGGGCATGTTGCTTGGCTGCTAGCGGGAATGGTGGGAATTTTCAGGAGCCACGAGGGGCCCTGAGATACTGGTTTGGACTGGTTGGGAAGACCCAGGTTGGACGGAGCGTGCTCACCTTGTTTCCTTTAGTAGTTACCAGTCTTCTTACCCTGCGGTTTTGCGCCTGCTGAGGAGGTAAGTAACTGCGGGTTAAGCCATTGAACCGATCTTCCATATGAGCCTTTGTCTGCCGAATGTTTGGGATTAGTGTCAGGTTTAAGCTGTTGTTGTGAAGAGGAAGACTTGGAGGGAGGGGCTGAGGTGTGCTGTTTCCCTTTCTCTGGACGTCCCACATGCTCCATGGGAGTGGGACCAGATGGGAAGTCAGCGCCTTCTGCAGCCTTGTCCAGACCTKCARCATCGTCTTCACACAAACAGTCGCCYTCCAGCCTGATGTACCGTTTACAACCAGAACACCAAGGGGTGWTGCTGTTGACAAGATCCCCTGYCAAGTATCCTTTGGCCGTGAACACTTTCAATGAGCGGACAAATTTTTCTTCAGCATTGGGGTGTAACCCGAACTTGATGTTACCGAGGTTAGGGTCTATAGGGTCATTGATTATGTCGTAGTCCTTAGTTATTTTCCCCATGACCATTTCGATGCCCGATCTTATATACATTGAAGCATCAATCGGGAATCTCATGGCCATGACCCAGTAGACCTTCTTCTTCTCCTCTTCTCTGTGTGCCAGCCAGTTTGCCTTTGGCATCCAGGGACGAAACAGAATCCGATAAGTCTTACCTTTTTCCACGAATCTCTCCATTCCTTTCTGAATCATCCATTCCGAAATTAGGGGAAGCTTCAGGATGTAAGTCAACTGCATCTTGCTTTCGAAATTAGTGAGACCTCTGTGTGTCAGAAGTTTGTCATCTGGTAACAGGGCGTCCTCAATTGATCTGAGCAGATCAATCTTCTTGTCATTGGGGAGATTCTTTGCTTCACCTTGAAAAAGAATAGCTACCGCGTGGTGCTTTAGGAATTCTTATTCTACCCTTCGAATGAATTCCTTCGGACGAATTTCGATACAACTGTCCTCTTCATTAACCGAAGCCTCAATGTAATCAGACACGTCAGGTGTGGATTGATTGAGATACCATCCCCCCACCATTGCGGCCAGGTGTGTGAGCTCTTCATTTGGCAAAGGTTGAATCGTGGTGGGGCCCTGTTTTTTTGAGGATTCAACGTTAGATCCGTTGATGCCTGGTGTGGCTTCCATATCTGCGTATGACCAGGTAGCAGTCTGGAGGTATTAGCGAGTGGAAGATTAATGGGAGTAGAGAGAGAGGGTTCTCAGTAAAGAGGAAAGGCTCTTGGTGTATGTGGGGTTGGGGATGCAGAAGTCGAGGTGTGAGTCAGAAGCGAGGTGTCGGATACCAGGTGTTGTCGAGATCCGACTTGGATGACTATGTGCCGTATGGGAGGATTGACAAGAGTGAGAACACAACCCAGTGTCAAGGATTGGAGGTATGAGCATGTATGGAGCAAAGGGGGCAATTGGAGGATCACTCCATGCGGGAAGGGAGGAATGGGCCTGCGCAGACGAGTGTATGGGGTGGTATGACAAGAATAGGGGTAGGAGATGTCCGACGAAAAAAAAAAAAAAAACGTGTTTAGTGTTATGCGGAAAAAGGATTTGGATAACACTAGGCTACCAGAGTGGCCCGGGGTCACTTGCCCGGCCAGGCCAAAAAGATAAAAAAAAATAAAATATTTTAAAATTTTATTTTATATTTTAAATTTGGTAAAAGATTTCGATGTAAGTCTGAGGCAAAAGTTGTTTATTTTATTTTTCTACATAACATATTATTTTTTAAGATTTTTTGGATTTTTTTTTTTTTGTTGGGACCTTCCCTTGTCCTTGCACGGGCTGGTAACCCGGGGCCCGGGCGGCCCGCCTGGTAGCCTAGGCATAACATAAGTTTTTTTTTTTTTTTTTTTTTTTTAATTTGGTCGGGACCTTCTTTGGTCCTTGCACCGTTGGGTCGCCCGGGCAAAATAGGGTGACCCAGGTGGCTCCGCTGGTTGCCTAGCTAATAACTTTATTTTTATTGTATATTGCACTAGGCTACCAGAGTGGTCTAGGGTCACTTGCCCGGCTGGGCCAAAAACATTAAAAAAATAATAATAAAAAATAAAGATTATTTTTTATTTTAAAATTTATGAAGAATTTCGATGTGCAACTGAGGCAAAAATTGTTCAGTTTATTTTTTTGCATAACATAGTTTTTTGTGGATTTTTTGAATTGTTTTTATTATTTTGTTGTTTTTTGTTAGAACCTTCTCTGGTCCTTGCATGGGCTGGTAGCCTAGATATTGCATAAATTTGTATTGGATTTTTTTTTTTAAATAATTGTTGTACCTATGCTACCATAATGGTCCGATGCCACTTGCCCGCCCGAGCAAAAAAACAATAAAAAAACAAGGTTGTTTTTCCGGGCGCCCGGATACCCAACTTGTGCCTGGATATACGCCCAAGTACTGGGAGGCCCTAACGCCCCCCCCCTATTAAAAAAAAAACGAAAGTAAAAAAAATAAAAAATAAAAATGTTATGTAAAATTGCAATACAAACAACGTTTTGCAAAGGGTCACATCAAGATTCCTCACTGAATCGGGGATTTAAGAAAAAAATCACACCAAAGAACCCCCATTTAACCCCCCCTTAGCCCCTTTGAAAACAATTTATGCCCCCTATTTCCCCCCCCTTTGACAACTAACTCTAAAAAAATCAAAAAAACCCGGATTTTTGGTTCTCTGGCAGAGCGCAACAAGGCAAAAAAAAAAAAAAAAAAAAACAGCACGCCCGGGTATCCCGGACGTCAGCCCCCCCCCAAAAATTAAGAGTGATTTTTTAACTTTATTTATTATTTAAAATTTGATAAAGAATTTCGATGTGACCTTGAGGCAAAAATTATTCAGTATATTATTTTGTATAACACAGTTCATTTTCGTATTTCTTTTATGTATTTTGGTTTTTTGTTTTTTTAATAGGAATGTCTTTGGTTAATGCCTGGCCGACCCATTAAAGAGTATAAGGTCACACGGGCGGCCCGACTAGTAACCTAGTATTGTGCATAATAAAAATGCTAAGTCGGACAAATATATGCATTGAATATTTTTCTGTATATTGTAGACGTTCATGTAGCAAATTAAATTATTTATAGCAAAACTGTTATTCAATTTTTTTTCTTTTCTTTTTCGAATGTATTAAAGGGGGTTTCCCTAATAAGTAGCCATTATATGACCTTTGATAGATATGGATATAGAAGGAAGTTCATTTTATAAGTCAGATTATTTTTGTAATGCTATCATAATGGAATATATAACCTATCCATACAAATATGGTATAAAAATCGTCCTTTATAATAATAATAAACATGTTGCATGTATTATATATGTATAATGTACGTATTTTAACACAAAATATGTATCCATACAAATATCGTATCTAAATCGCCCTTTATAGTAACTGTTATAATATATATGCTGCATGTGCAATATATGTATAATGTGAATATTTGAACACAAAACTTGTGAAGTCTTTTAGAAACTTATATAAATAAGGTTATTAATGCAAACTCATATTATAAATTATACCATATATGCAATATCCTTGCAATGTAGAACAGAATGTTATACATAATATAATGATATTCCTCTTTTTTTTTTTACTTTATCCTTTATGTCGATAACATACATATAAAATATATGATGTATGTGTATTAAGTAAGCGTCAACATAATTATACACATTAATTATAAAATACATTAGTAATTTGTCAATTGTACAAACTCTACACAAGATAATGATCTTATAAAATGAAACTATAATATTAAAACAGTATTATTGTTATGCCACAATTCATTTTACTCATTTTTACATGTGATAAAAATATATACTGTTTTTTTTTTTTTAGTGGGAACAAGTCAACAACAAGCTTTGACATATGGTTACGAGTGAGCACCGAAGGCCACATGGGCTTCATATTCGAGAAGCCTGCCTCCACATCCGTATCTGATGCCATAAGCTGAAGCGTGGGGATGAGTTTCTCAATGACCAACCTGCATGCGTTTTTTCATTGGATGTCGTAATGACTTTTCCAGAGAGGCATGAACAGCAGCAGAGAAGGGATGACACAACAACCAGGTAACATGCTTTCCGGGTTGAGACGCCCAAGTTCTGGTGAAAATCGCTTACGAGGCGAATCGTCAGAGAAACAAAGAAAAATTAGTGAAGGAGGGGTTGATATTTCGTTAGACCTCCAACCAGAGGACTCAGATAGCTTTACTGGTTCACATGCCACCTCTTCGGCAACAGGTAAGCGGAAGTCACTGCGCCATCGTATGGATGCTCTATCCAAAGGTTAGTCTGTAGTGAAATCAAGAATTATGCCGATAGTATGTACCTCGGTAAGGAATGGACTGTGGTTTATTGCGTGGATTGGCTTAGATGGTGCACCACTGCTTTTCAATTTTGTTTGCCCAGAATCCCCCATGCCACACTCAACAGCTACAATGGCTATAACATTGTTTCGGGACAAATTTGTCTCTTCAAATTGTTGAAGTATCGATGCCTATATTTTTTTTGGATATTGATGGAAAAAAATATCATTGTTATACCCCTCTGTTTGATTGCCGCTTTCTTCCAGACCAACTAGAGCAGTTGGAGCAGGAAGGTCTCCGACTGCTCCCGTTAACCTGGCTTCTGGAAGCGAGGAAATCGGAATTGCACCGGATAAAAGTCCCCCCCTCTATGATGGCGGAATTCCTGTTTGATCTGAACATGAAGTTGGGGAAGGATAAAAAATTAAAGTTGGACTCCTCTTTTCTGAAATGTTTTTTAATAGAAGCATGACCATCCTCCGCTCCTACTGACGTCTCCCATATCCAAGTTGCTAGAGCAGTAGCCCCTTATGGGCAGACTTAGATTGGCCACTCTGAATGTACGTGGGCTAGGAGATTCGGCATGCAGAAATAAGAAAGATTGGCTAAAGAGTGGGATGCATGACCGTAGAATCGATGTTTTATGTATCTAGAAAATTGAACTCTCAGACGATAAGTTGAGTTGGGATCATAATGGGACGACCCACGAATCTGGTCGTCAGCCAGAGGCTAAAAAAGGGGAGTCGCACTCCTAATTCGCAGAAATCTACATGCACAAATAATTGATTTTTGTGTTGATCTTGGGGAAGATTGACATGGATTAAACTATGGATCGAGAATCAGAAATAGATCATTGTTTCGGTCTATGTTCCGACAGACCTGGCTGAACGTGCTGTGTTTTTTTAAAACCTCCTGTTGTTTATCTCGGTGTATGACCACCTCGTAATTGCAGGTGATTGGAACACAACGATCGATAAAAATGAGGGAGTTCGGGGAGGGCGGGACATGATAGCCTTGAAGGATTTAATATATGATTTGGATCTAATTGAACCCTATCCTCTCCTTCATCCAGGTAAGCCAGCATACACCCGGTTTTCGAATGTTCGAGAAGGGACAGACACAGTCAAAGAATACTAGATTTTTTTCTACTCTCGCCCTTGGTCTTGCATGCCACTGTGCAGATTGACAAAACACAAAATCCCATATCTGGCCATAGACATGTCATTGCTACTGTCAATGCTAAAAAATTGGAAAGAGACCCTGACTATTTTAGGTTAAATATGCAACTCCTTCATGATCGAGGAGTGGTAGAATGAATGACGTATTTCTGGAAGGATTGGGAGGCGAATGTAGACTCATTTCCTTCAAATGACACATGTTGGGAGTCAGGTATTCAAGTCTTTTCCAGACATTTCTAAGCAGAAGGATAAGGAGCAAGGTTTGATTCGTAAAATCGAATATGCTGAAATACGGATGGACAACCACCTTATCTCAAACTTGGTATGGGGCCCCATAAAGAGGAAACACCTTGTCGAATGGGACGCCTACCAGTTGGAACAATCTAAGGTATGGGTTAAACTCCTGAAGGTTAAAGGCATCGAGATATACGATCGTATGACCTGTAAAACTTTTCAAAATTTCTTGCCCAAACGTCTCACACACTCAATTTGCGAATTAACGCACCCTTTTGATCGTGACTCTCCGAATGTACCAGACCAGACTCAATTGTGTGCTTATGGTGCTATATACTACCAAAACATTGCTCACTAGGAGACGAGATGGAGATAGTACTGAAGATCTTTCAGAAGATTTCTCTCACAGGGACCACTATGCTAAAAAAATCTCCCCCCAAAAAAGACTGAACATGGATCGCCCAATTACTACGAAGGAAGTATGAGAAACCTTGAGTTATATAGCTAAGGGCAAGGCCCCTGGTGATGATTGTCTGCCGGTCGAACTATATCTAGTAGTCTGGGAGTCCATCAATGTTTAACTAACGGGGATTTATAATCAGGTACTAGTAAGAGGTAATTTATCTATGAGCATGAGGAATGTGATTATTTCATTACTTTACAAGAAAGGAGATAGATGAAAGATTAGGAACTGGAGATCGATTTTGGTCCTCAACGTCTCATACAAGTTGTTCGCCAAAATTTTGGCTAGGCGTGTGGGTAATTACCTTTCATCCCTGATTACTAACGATCAAGCGGCCTTTGTACAAGGTAAATCGATCTTCAATAACATTGTTACTACCATTGAGGCCCTGGAGGTGGTGGAGAATGCACAGACAAACATCTTTGTTCTGATGCTTGATCTTGAGAAAATATACGATAGGGTTAACTGGACGTATGTACTAACAACTTTGAGACACGTGGGATTTGGCGATAACCTGTGTAATTGGGTAGTGACATTGTACTCCCTGTTGACAACCTCGATGAAATAGTAATCTTTCAATAGCCCTTCCCTCTGACCCGCTCTCTTCGACAAGGATGCCCTTTGACACCCCTTCTTTTTGTAATCCAAATAGAGAACCTTTTGTGTAATATCTGATTCAACCTCTCGATCTCTGACATTAAGGTCGATCCCTCTCAGTGTAAGGTGAAAACCCTAGCATATGATTTATGTGCAATTTTTGAAAACTCACTGAGGTCAATGAATACCTTGAAAACCTGTCTGGATGAGTACTTAGAGTTATCGGAAGCCTCTGTAAATTGGGCAAAATCAGTGTTTTTTATCCTCAATATTCACAAACTTATTGTAAATTGGGAAATGAAATGTATTGTTGCAAAAAATTCTGAACATTTTTTAGGCGTTCAAGTTTTTATTCTTTCGTGTAGCGTTGACAAGGGTATTTGCCGGGGATTTTTAACGTCGGACGTGGTCCGACCTTTTCGTTTAATTGAAGGACATGATGAGATTGACGTTTGTCAAAAGTTATTCAGACCTGACCTATGAATGACATACTAAAAGTTTTCGAAGTTGAGTCCAAACGTGTGTGGCGTCCGATAGTGATGGCAGTAAGCGGTCGTGCCTCGCCTTTGGCGAAGCCGCAGGAATGTGTGCGCATGGGAACGGTAAAGCTAGTCTTACTCTACCTAAAATAATGACGCGTGGCTGTTAAGCCGCGCGATTTAGGGTCTAAGTAGGCTAAAAAGAAGGACGCGGCGAGGGTAGGACCACGACGCGGAAGGAATAAAATGTTTTTTTAAATTATTTGAGCCGCGAGGTTTGACTTTGAGCTAAGAGGCCGACAGGTCAATGTCGGGGCTATACCCATGACTTAAAGGTTGGCTTTGGGGCCGCCCAGCTGAGACGCCTACCGGGTGGACGACAGAGCGACAGGTTAGAGGGACTAGAACTAATGTTGGGTTTCACGCTTGGTTGAGACTGTCCTAGTTGACCGGCGTCTGCTCCGCACCTAGGAGATCAACGCCCTAGGAACGGACGACGCTCGGGTCCACTTGGCGTTAACCAAGTGTATCTATACTACAACGAACGAGCAAACGCCCTCGATTGACCTACCTCGGCAATTGCATTTAAAAGCTTTCACACGTGGGTCAGTAGCTCGGTAGGGATACGCCCCTCGTGTTCACTTGGCATTAACCAAGTGTATCTGTACTACAACGAACGAGCAAACCCCCTCGACTAACCTACCTCGGTAATTGCATTTAAAAGCTTTCGCACGTGGGTCAGTAGCTCGGTAGGGATACGCCCCTACGGGTGGTGACAACCCCTTAGGGAAGGAAAGCTTATACCCCTCGGAAACCTATCCTGTCGTAGGGGACCGAGGGATGTACAGTTGGTGCACCCGGCTAGAGCGGCGAAGGGACGATGCGACCCCGGTCGTCTTGGCGGTTCGCGCGGTTATTATGCGTCCTCGCATGGTTATTATGCGTCGTTCCTAAGTTGTCTCTTAGTTTTGTTATGTTTAAACTTCTGCGTGACATGGCTGGGAGGACTCTTGCCTTTGCGAAAAACGCGAGAGCCGATGCGCTCGACAGCGTAAACCAGAAGGGTATTTTCCTCCAACGCTCCTTGTAGCGAGTAGCGATGTGGGGTAAAGCTACACACCTATCCCTCTACGGAAGGGTACTGGTTATCAATAGTGCCCTATTCTCCCTCCTTTGGTTTGTGATAGTTGTTAGGCCTTTGGACAAGCATTTATGCTTCCTAATAAGGAGGAGGGCAACCCGTTTCATTTGCCTTATGCAACCAATGATGAAGGCTTCATGTCGATCTGCTTTGCTTCTCAAAAGTAGAAGGAGGCTTGAGATTGATTCACCCTCGAAGAAAGAGTATTGCTATGCTGGTCCGATGGGTTATTAAAGCAATCTGCTCACTGAAAGATTCTCACTGGCTAGCTCTTGCGGAGGAAATCTTAGCTGTCGAATGAAACCTCGCACGTCCCTCGGATGTTTTAACATATTTTTTTCTCAACTCTTACCAAAATCGTATAATCAAGTTTGAGTTATGAAAGGCTGTGATGTATACATAGAAGCAACTCAAGCCAAATGTTTGGTTGAGTCCTACCACGGAGAATGAAATGCTGATGCAACCCTTATTTGAGAACCCTGCAATCAGAAAAATTGATTGGAACTGGTTTTCCGCCGACTCCTCATGAAATAGTCTTGGAAAAAGTTGGATAGACTGGGGGGTCATAAGGATTGACAATATTTAGAACCTCTTGGAGGGATAGTGGTATTCGACAAGGGCACTGGAAAAAATGTTGGGCTCGGTTTGATATATGGAAAAAAGGTTAGTGGAACTAATTGACGCTATCCCCATCCAATTGAAGGGTATCCTGGGCCCAGAAGGAATTGATCCACCTGGGACCTAATATATTTTCACTTCGATAGGCTCCATCCCTATATTTTGGAAATTGGTGGGTATTGATTCCACATGGAATAAGGAATTCCAATGTTGGGAAGGTGTTAATACCTTAAAGCCTTGTCAACTGATTCAACTATAAAATCCAATACATCCTTCCCTCCCCTACATGTCGGTGTGACCCAGATCAGGGTATGAGAATCCTGTGATGAAGAACAAAATTGGACTTGTAAAGTTCTTGCACATAACGTTGTATTAACAGAAGTCGAATTTGGACCCGAGGATGTGTGGATGAAAGGGGGCAGTGGTGGATAAGATTTTCCTCTCATATCCTATACGGTGCACCAGGGTTACACATCACAGACACCCACACCGTCCCGGTCACCCATTGATCCAACAGTCTCCATGTGGAGTCAGATATTGGATTGCGGGAGAAAAAAAATTGAGAATGCAATCTCCAAATATTGGAACCAGTTATCGCAGGCACCTAGCCTCAGGTTAGCAGTAAATCTTTGACTGCTTTCCCTGTTGGCCACACCGTCGACGGTAAATCTGGCACAGAGGGGCATAAAGGTTGATCTAGCTTGCAAAAGGTGTAACTGTGCATTTTAGTTAACCCCACACCTTTGGTTTGATTGCCCGACTTCAAGCCGTATATGAAAATGATGGAGCATATTCTGGGATGATATCATCAGGAAAATATTGACATGTGACCGTGAGTGAGTCCTATCGGGGGGAGTCTCAAACAACTTGGAGCTCGATAAAGGCTGAGGTTATATCGCCTAGACAGCAAGAGCGGTGGGCTATAAGGTGATTTGGAAAGAAAGAAACGAGTGTTCGAAGGAAGGGAAATGATAAACAAGGAGATAAGAACAATGTTTAAATCCTCTCTACGACGCCCAATTCAGGCTGACTAGAGAAGGAAAGGAAAACGGGGTTCGATGCTGTGGTTCGGTAAAACTTGGGGCCTAGGGGGCAAGTTGGCAAAATTGGAGGGAGGCAAACTGGTTCTAACAGACTGTTTTTGGACCAACTAGTTCTAGATTGCGAACCTGGTTGCTCGGTTCGGTTTTCCGTGAGAGGAAGGCAGTAGGACCAGGATGATGAAGAGAGCGACGGAGGTGGCTTTCGGTCCCTTGAGTCCGATCTGCCGTTTTAGGCAGTACGGGATTAGCTGTAGGGTATGGTAGTAGGAGTTGATGAGATAGGTATGATCTAACTTAGGTGGTCGGGGTAGTTTGTTGGTTTGTGAGGGTTTTTGGTTTGTGGCGTTTTTTTTTTTGTTCAGTGTTCCTTTTGGGTTATTGGGCTTTTCAGGTTTGAGACAATTGTTGTTAGAGGTTGAGATTTCAGGACAGCGTCCTAAGACAGGTACATTTCTGTTCCTAGATATTTCTTTGCTCCAAGGTAAAATGTGATGTTCGAGCTATGCTCGTAAGCTAAACTGGCTGATGCTGCCAGGATAACTCCGGGTTGAATTGTGAAAAAAAAACAAACAAAAAAAAACGGTTCTTTTCGGATCTTTTAAAAAAGAGTGTTGGCTTTAGACACTACTGTTACTTGATGGGGGTTGGGGAAGATGAAAAGGGAGGCACAGTTACTGGCAGATGCTCGGTCCTTGTGTTAGCCGGGGCCCCACCGGCGGCCCCAACCCTGCACCCTAAGATGCTAGGGCAAAGGGGCAAACATGCCACTACCCCTCTCCACCGAGAGAGGTAACCTCCCTTCATCCAAGAGAGGTAGAAAGCTATGCTTGCAGGGGTCCCCTGTATAGCCGTAGGAGTCTTGGTAGGTAGTGAAAAGAAAGATAGGTTCCATGACATGGCAGAACGCCAGTTAAAAGATATGTGAGGTGAGAGAAAAATATATGGCTGTCCCCCAATGAGGAGAAGGCAGCTTTTTGGAAAAAAAAAAAGAAGGAGAACAGGTGGCACCAGACGCTAACCTTTTCCCAAAGAAAAAAAAAAGGGAAAAAAAGATGCTAACCTTCAGCCACCCCTTTCATCCTTCAAAATGACTGCAGGCCGTTTGGGCCGACATGCCCGTGTGCCCTCCACCTGTGCTTCCTCTGCGCGCTTTCAGTTTGCCGATGGCTGGCTGACTCTGCAGACCTGCCAAGGCCCTGTGTTCCTTGGGAAGTCTGTCTGCCAGGACTGCTGCAAGAACCAACATGCACGAGGGGACGTCGGGAAAGTCTGTCAGCGTCTTGAGAAGCGGTGCCCATCTTTCTCAGGGTTCCCGCCGATTTACAGGAGCAGGGGAAGGGGGTAGGGGGCGGGGCGGGGCGGGGAATGTATAAGTGGAAACACTTCAGAAAAGAAAGGTTGGCTTTTGCTGTCGAATGCGGCAGGAAATCGTCGTCGAGCTGGGGTCGAATCGAAGCAACTGGAACTGGACCTGGGTTCTGCAAAGCCCGAGCCACTGCTCTTTCCATACGTGAACGTGAATTCATTATCATCGAGAGAGGCAGGGGCAATGATCCTGTGTATTTTGATAACTAACCGCGCCGGGAGCGTGCTGTTTGAGAGGTAGGTCTCACGTTTCGTTTGGTCTCGTCTCGTCTCGTCTCGTCATCTGAGAAAAGCGGGCGATATGTGGGTTGCGCTCTTCTCGTCGTCGCTTTTGTGCTAGACGTGTAGCTGTCTACCCTTCACCCTCTCTCTTCATCTCCCTGTCCGCCTCTCAGTCTGTCTATCTGTCTGTCTGTCTGTCTGTCTGTCTGTCTGTCTGTTTCTCTCTCTTTCCCTCTCTCTGCCTCTCTGTCTTTGTCTTTATGTAGGTTTTTTTTCCTCTCTTCACCTTGATTAGATTGTCTTTGTCTTTATGTAGGTTTTTTTTCCTCTCTTCACCTTGATTAGATTGTCTTTGTCTTTGACACGAGGTCTGACTGAGGTCGTGTGGTGATCGACAAGGAGTTTCAGCATGTAGACACTCTTCGGAGAACCTTCTTCTTTATAAGTTGTCGACAATCTTTATGCAGTTGCCTCCCTGCTTCGACTTGCCCCCCCC
>BFEA01000012.1:2163909-2178199 GCA_003427395.1 Chara braunii
CATTTTTTGAGTGTGTAGCGAATATGACAACGCACGCACACACACACACACACACACACACACACACAAACACACACACACACACACACACACACACACACACGACCTTCAGTCTGCCACAATCATGCTTCTTTTTTTTTCTTTTTTTTTGTGCAGTTCTGTATAGTGAATACGACAACACGCACATACGGGCATGTGTGTGTGTGTGTGTGTGTGTGTGTGTGTGTGTGTGTGTGTGTGCTGTCTCTTATACACATCTAGATGTGTATAAGAGACAGCTTATATTCTTCTCAAATTCACCTGTCACTATCTACCTACGGCTACTCCTGACCCTAGACATATGTACCTACCACTACTCCTAAGCCTATACAAGGGGACCCCTGCAAGGATGTCTACCTCTCACAAGGGGATGCATATTGTGCCCCCGCCCAGATCGGCAGTGGTCAGGGCGTAGGGTGGGACCGCCGATTGGGGTGGGGGGGGGCGGCTAACGTAAAGACCGAGCATTTTGCCAGTAGCTGCGCCTCCCATCTACTTCCCCCACCCCCCATCGAGTAGCAGCAGTGGCTGTATGGCCAACACTCTGCCACACACCGCACACAACCCACTCACGCTCACACTCACACTCACACTCACACTTACACTCACACTCACACTCACACCCCTGTTGGTCATATTAGACCCTACTACTAATGCCGATCAGGGGAATCAAGCGGACTATCACAGTTGGTTTTGCACTAAGTGCGCCGCAGGTGGTCATGCGGTTCGAACCCGGTTCGAACCCACAACCTCCTGATTGCCTGCCACTTGCACATGCCTAACCAACTGAGCTAGGCCGCTGGATTAGGCACGGCTTCTCTTTCTCTGTGTTTTTTTCTTTTTTGTATGTTTTTTGTGTGTTTTTGTGTGTTTCTGTGTGTTTTTTTGTGTTTATTCTTTCAAGGGAGACGGTCTTGAGATGTCATTGTAGAGCCGACCGCCCCCAAGTAATTCATCAGATGGTACTATTTCCTTCACCAAGTTGCAACTGGATTCGGACTCTTCAGGTCTGTGTTTCAGCAGTTGATTTGATCGCTGCACCAACTGGGCTTGGCTTCCCTCTCTTTAGCGTAGCAGTTCTGAAATGGAATTTCTGATACCATCCGCTGAAACTCTACACCCGCACAGGCCCCCTCCCCCAAGGAGTGGGCCTGTGCAAGTGTAGGCGGGTAATGCCTCTCCATCGATGATGAACTTGGTGGACGAAGTTGGGATGGTTGACTACGGTTTTGTTTTTTACCGTATGTATGGTGCTTAATTAGGGTACCCGTTGAGGATATATTTTGGTTGGGTTCTTCGTCCCTAGAGGCTCCAAAAGCGTACTTATACTAGGGCTTTCCTTGATGCATCTGACCGGAATTAGAGGCTGACCTGGATGTTTCTGACGGCAATTACGTCCAGAGCTCAGTCAAAAAATCCTAGTGTGAGTATGCTCTAAGTGGGGTGACGTAGAGTCCACGAACTCGAGTGAGTGATTAAATGAACGACTATTATTATAGTCGTGCTTCAAGTCCACGAACTCGAGCGAGTGATTAAATGAACGACTATTATCATAGTCGTGCGTTGTGAGCATGGCTGTGAGTGCGAAAGCGGAAGGAAATCTTTCTTCGGACTGGGGGATATTCCTGGAAGAGGTGCGTGTGTGTCTTTCCAACACTTGGTGGTCGGTTTTCGTCTCGCGTCATGTACTGGAAAAATGCGCTCTCCCTTTACGAAGAGAATCTCATCAAGATCTCCACCTCTTGGCTTGAGACTGCGTTTCTTTCCTGAACATGCACCCACCCACTCACCCATCCTGCCTCGCTCTCTGTTTAACGCAAATCGAAGTGGAAACAAAATCCGCCCAGCAGCAAATCATGTGGTGTCATGCATGACACTATCAATCCTTATACCAGTCAACAACCACCAGCAGCCATCAATCAATCAAGCCGGGTTGGAATAATCAAGACCGTCTCCAATTCTTCGAAGCCCTTTCAGAAATTCCCGGCTAGCAGCGGCATGGAAGGCACAATGAACACTACTGCTGTTGCTCCTGCTGCTGCTGAATCGTTTCGACGCATCCTCTCGTTTAAGCCCACCACCATGACCACCATGACCACCATCATCACGATCACCACCGTCATCACCATCACCGCCATCACTACATGCACCCMCCCMCCCACCCACCCMCCCATCCTGCCTCGCTCTCTGTTTAACACAAATCGAAGTGGAAACAAAATCCGCCCAACAACTAATCATGTGGTGTCATGCATGACACTATCAATCCTTATACCACTCAACAACCAGCAGCAGCCATCAATCAATCAAGCCTGGTTGGAATAATCAAGACCTTCAATTCTTCGAAGCCCTTTCAAAAATTCCCGGCTAGCTGCGGCATGGAAGGCACAATATAATACGGAACACTACTGCTGTTGCTGCTGAATCGTTTCAACGCCTCCTCTCGTTTAAGCCCACAACCACGACCACCATCATCACCATCACCGCCATCACTACATTATCACCAACACCACCATCGCCGCCATCATCACCATCGCCACCATCATCACCATCGCCACCATCGCTGCCGTCACTACCATCAGTCCATCGCCACCCTCACTAAATCACCATAATCACTACACCACCACCATCACCACATCACAAGCATTACCAGCATTACCAGCATCACCAGCATCACCAGCATCACCAGCTCACTGGCATCATCACATGGCCACATCACCACAAGAGCAGCATCACCGCCACAAGCTTTTTCTGGCAGCCAGCCATTCCCAGAGAGCAGGTCCGATTTCTTACAACTTATTGGGGGCGATTTAACCGCCCACCCTCACCCTCACCACCAAAGCCGCCCACCCTCACCCTCACCACCCTCATCCTCATTATTATGACATTAGTAAATTATGAAATGCGGAATCTACTCAGCTCCATCGTGCAGTGTGCGTGGGGCCAAAGGGAAGGGAAGGGATTCATACGTTCTTGAACAAAACACCGTGCATCGAAAAGAAGCCGAGTGACTAAGTACAAATAATTAACTCAGATTCTGTGGCTGAATGGTGTGCACACGTGTAATTGTTGATGAACGGATCATGAGTTCGTATCCGGATGGAATCAAATGGACATACAATGTGTAATTACTAATTACACTTACAATATGTAATAATTACAATGACGGTTACAATGTG
This sequence comes from Chara braunii, assembly GCA_003427395.1. Lineage (NCBI taxonomy): Eukaryota > Viridiplantae > Streptophyta > Charophyceae > Charales > Characeae > Chara > Chara braunii. The sequence continues at coordinate 2,167,125 of BFEA01000012.1, forward strand.
TGTGCAATTACAATTACAATATGTAATTTCCATTACAATGTGAAACTACAATTCGAATATGTAATAATTTCCATTACAATGTGAATTACAAATTTACTCTTACAATTGTTATCTCTGGGTGGGGTGTTCGATCAACAACAGGCACATTTCACATTGCCGGGGTTTTGGAGTCTTGTTACAGACCCCCCCTACCTTCTCTCTCTCTCCCTCTCTCTCTCTGTGGTCATGCAGTCAACTATGTGCACAATCACCCTCACATTCCTTCCTTTTGGTTGTGGAGTTTGTCCCTGCATCCTTGTCGACATTCTTGTTTTTTTTTTTTTTTTTTTTCCAAGTTGTCTTCAGTTTGGTGACCGTATGCATCCATCCCTTCCTACATTCAATTTCATTTCGCAGGTCGGTTTTTCACATTGTGTATGCCGGGATCGGCGACCTTGCCGTCTACACTCTTGGCAGTGATGAGTACGACGAGCTTGGATGTAAGTGGACATCAGCACATCCATCTCCACGACCTTCATTATTTTGCTATTTGATCACGAATCTGGCTCTTTGGCTTTTGGAAGGGCAAAACTGAAGATTGCTTCGTTGGATTGCTGCCAAGTTGTTGTTTGAAGTGGAAGAGAAAGGAATGTGTCGGATGGGGGGATTGTCTTGGGGGTCCAAATAGGCTACCTACTCTCTTCCGCTGAATAGAATGCACCGTCATCATCGCTGTATTTTTTGGAGCGACTTTCAGTCTGGATACAGTGATAATGACTGTATGCTCTTTTCGGGAGAAGGTATCGTGATATCTCAGATGTGTGCCGTGGTTTATATAGATGGACTAAGAGATGACATCGTTGTTGCTAGTCGCGGGGCGGCTAAAGCATTAACCGCAGTGAGAGGTGACATTGGTTGTCGCTATTTGTGCTGCTGCTGCTGAAGCAATAGTGACAAGAACATCACCTGAGCCAGAAATTTGAAAATTTTCATCTAAACTCCAAAAAAAAGTTTGCTAATTTGTGAAAATTTGCGGATTCACTGTGTTGCTGCACTAACAAGTGACACTTGTTCCTGCTGTCTTCCCCCGGACATAACACGTCCCGGACATAACACGTATGTGTTGTAAACGAATACAACGCACAGGTTGCTTTATATATTCTAATAAAAGTTATAAAACGCATACGCGTTCTATTCGAACGCACAGGTTGCTTTCTATTCTAATACAACTCGTGTGCGTTCTGTCCGAACAGCTGAAATATTTGAATACAACACATGCGTTCTACTCGAGTTTTTTTTTTTTTTGAAAACTCGAATATGACGGGGGAAGAGTGTAGTCGGGCTCTGCTAAACCAGTAAGAACAATGCGACCTGAAGCAGAATTCGTCAGCGAAATTCTGAAAAAATTATGTTATTCATTATGTTGCTATGCTAAGAGGTGACATTGTTGTTACGCTAAGAGCCCTAAATAAAATTTCCATGTGAATTTCTTTGTGCATACGACATCACTTTTGAGATTATCCTTGACGTTTCTTCTTTATTATATTGTATGTAGTAGGGTAAAGGAGGAGAGGAATGCGTTAGAAGCACAGAGGACAAAGGTGTTCCAAACGGTCTCTTTTTCGATGGCATCGGAAGTCCACAGGAAAACGCATCGGTCAATACCTTCCATGGCTGTTTGCTAGACCGCCCTTACAGCGCACGCATAGATTTTTCCAGGGCATATAACCGAGTATCAACTTATTGAAAAAAAAAAAAAAAGGAGGCACAGATTTGTTTATTTTCAGTTGTGAATGAACGGATATTTTCACCATTTAGGTAATATGTGATTCTCACGGTGCTGCGCAATAACAGTGCTTTTTCTCCCTTTGTCTTTTTGTTCTTCAATATTTTGCGGTCACTCTTCAATTAAGAGTCACAGCAAGTGTGATGGGTGGGTGATCTGGTGAAAGGGGGAAGGATTTGCTTCTCTGGGCAGTTGGGCACTCCAGATTTTCTGCTGGGAGCAGGGAACAGGGAGGGGCAATGCGCACGCTCAGAGGGCAGGAGGAAACGAGATCGGAAGATGAGGGTAGGACTAGAGTATCATGTTTTAGAGGCATATATGCCAGCTAGTGGCAAGTCAAGTGTGGTTTTGTATGGAACGCGAGTCATTGTAGTTTGCAAGCTGACTTTTTGCCTCTGATCGTGGACCAGAGATTGCTACTAAAAAATCATCTGCGAAGCGGATGTCGAAACTCTAATCTCAGCTCTCCGCTGTTTGCAATCTAAGCTGTTTTTGGAGAGAAGTCACTGTTAGATGACGTTGCGTGTTTGGCTTTGCACCCACACACCGTCCTGAAACTTCACTACGAACTCACTGTTTGATGCTGCTGGCGTCGACACCCACTTTTGGTTGTTGTCAACACCTTGTCGTGTTGCCCTGCAGTGTGCGAAGTGTTGCGGTCCATCCTTTCAGTTCTTAAGGATGTCTGCAACCAAAAGGTTTCTGAAGCTGCTGTTGTTGATAAATACGGCAGAATCTGCCTAAGTTTGGAAGAGGTGGTTTTCCAGGTACGTGGAGAAATGGTCATTTGATGTCAGGACAATGCAATGATTGATTGATTGATTGGTTGATTGATTGATTGATTGATTGCTGTCGACATCTTCTTGTGTTTGATGTCGTCTTATTGGTCGATACGTGGCAGCGGTCCTGGTGGGTCTTTTTTTGGGTGATGAGCTGGGAGAAGGTGGCCGGCTTTCTGAGCATCATGTACGCTACCGTCTTCACCCGAATATAATGCCCGGTCATTATAGCTGTATTTGGCCCAGAATTCAGTCCAGATGCAGCAATAATGACCGGGCGTTCTACTCGGGTGAAGACGGTAGTACACGCTCCCAGCCTTGTAGAAAAAAACCTCGTCGCCTACTCTGGAAAGGTTGGGGTCGGCGCACTGTTGATAAATTTCAATGGCCGTTGTCGCGTTTCCGGCCTCCGAGACTCCCGGTGAGGGGCCCAGGGCCGATGTATGGCCGTGTACTGGTGGTTTGAGGTGATGCGGGTAATGTTTGTCCTCACCCGCCCATTCTTTGCCTGACTATATTGTATGATACTATGAGTGATATGATATACTGACGTATCAGTCAGTGTATATATTCATGTTTGTCGGCTGTATTTCTATCGTTGGTTTTGCAAAATGCGCTCTTTTAGTTGGTAGATGTGTGATAATATATGTACATAACACACTACCGTCCTGTCCTGAACACAGACGCACCCTCATTATGAGTGTACAAGCCATCTTTCCGGTTCGATATACTCATGGAGAGGGTGTGTTTTGGGGAAGACGGTAGCATGTGGACCATGGGACCACAAACACAAGTGATGCCATAACTACCATCTTCCCCCAAACACAATGTACCCTCGTTGTGACCGTATCAGACCGGAAAGATGGCTTGTGTACATTCATAATCAGGGTGTGTTATGGCTCCGGGGGCCGAGTAGGGAGCAACATAATGCACCCTCATTGTGACTGTATCAGACTGGGCAACACCTGTTTGCGTACATTCATCAACTCCGCATGTTATGTTTGGGGGAAGACGGTATCTTTGGAAGCACAGTTGCAGTCGCCCTGGAGGGCTGAAGCTGAAATTCCCATCTTCGAATTTACTGGTTGGTCCAGGACAAAAGTGCCAATTACATTGAAACACTAGGACAGTGTGTGACGGGCTTTCTTCTGGTGCCTGCAGCGCAGTCTGCAGATGATCCATCATTTGCAGACGGCTGCACAGCGAACAAGGTGCCCAATAAAAGCTTTGAAAAACTGGAACCGTTTCGGGGGTCGAGCGAAATGGCATGAGAACTACGGTCTTCATCGGAATAGGACACCCGATAATTACTCCGTATCTGGACTGAAAGCTCCGCCCGGTACAGCTATAATGACTAGGCGTGGTATTTGGTGAAGACCGTGGTACTGAGGTTTCTGCCTTTCTTGTCTACAGAGTGGTTGTTGGGTCCCGTCTTCAGAATGCAACAGGTCTTCTGTCTCTAGATCTTCTCTAGATCTTCTCTAGATGGTCTTTAGATGCAAAATGGTTACAATACAGCATGACACACTCCGGAGGATCATCGATGCACTGTCATGGGCTTTGGTGCCTTGCATCTCAGTCCTGTGCTTGTAATTTATTATTATTATTATTTATGAAATAACCAATCTCTCCTGCGCCACCATCCTCTTCGGTGTTTGAGGTGGTTGCTCCTGCCTTCACCGACGAGTTGTTGTGCTTGGCAATGTACTATCCAGCAATGACTAAGAAAGTGGCGGGCATCTCTGTCGCCTGTAAGACCACCGGTGTATCTCTGATGGGCTGTGCAATACTCCGCTTGTTGTCCAAGTACCCCAGAGAGACTCCAAACATCAGATCGGTCGGTGCGAGAACATCCATGAGAACTCGCCTTCCTTCAACAAAGCCTTTTGAGCATGGAAAACTACTGGGATGTCGAAAGTTTTGTACAGAGATGTCTGTTTTCCTCGAACATAACATTGGGGGTATATGCACGTGTATTTCTCGCGACCATTGTTGATCATTGAGGATGTCGCGCGAATTGGAATCGGAGAAGTCCACATCCGGGAAACTGGCAGGCATATTGACAGGGATAGCTGGATGCAGTTGTTGTTGGAGTGAGCGTCTTGCTGCTTGTTTTGACTAAGTGTTTGGGTTATACATCTGTTGAGCATGACCCGTTTTTTGCGGTTTTGTTTTCTATGTTGATTGTGGTTTTGTAGGGAGACTTGGAGCTCACAGACAAAGATAGAGTCAAGCGAGCGGTCAAGCTGAAGACAAGCTATATCGAATCGTAGTTAATATAGCAGCAGGGGGCAGGAGAATTGTTCTCATTTCCTGTTATGACTGGTTTTCTGTTTGTTCGGAGTTTATTAGGTGAGTGGTGGGTGTTTCTCTCTCAGGGTTGCTTCTCTAGTGAACCCTCTTTTTACTGTGGCTTTCTAATTCACTGGTGCATCGACCATTTACGTCGTGCAAAAATGAAGCGCACTTCAATGTCTCAACAAATATGATGATCATTTGTTTTGCGGCTTGAGGAGATAATGTCTAAGCCGTCTTCTTATTATTCAGTGATCGCGCACTTTTGAAATGGAAAGACTTGGTTGTAAGTTGGTATGAATCTGTGAGTAATTGAAAGGTTTATTGCCATGACAATCGGTGTCCGGACGTTTCTTCTTCATTGTTTGGGTGATGGTGTCTGCATGAGAAAATGGTGGTTGTGGTTTTTGATTCGAGTTAGCATTCCTGTTCATTTTCTGCAGTAGAAAATTGATGATTGATTGATTGATTAATTGAGTGACTGATTGATTGATTGATTGATTGATTGATTGATTAATTGATTGACTGATTGATTGATTGATTGATTGATTGATTGATTGATTGATTGATTGATTGATCGATAATGTCGTCGAGCTTGACACGGAGTCCTGTTTCTTTTTTTTCGTTTCATTTCCAGTTACGGCTGTTTCCCCTCTCCGATCTTGCTTCTGATAAAAGTGAACACGATCATGTTCACGTTCCATTGCCTACTCTGAAGCCTCGTAAAGAATCACGAGGCAGATTCAAAAGTTTTAACACCAGTTGTCTAGTGCACTCTGAAGTGGAGGTAAAAGAAATAATAATAATAATAATAAGACAGATTGTAAATACCAACCCGGTTCTCTCCTGAACGCCGCGATGAGCCAGAAGATTTCTAACAGCAATCCAGTGCAGTTCAAGCGGTACAAAGAACGATAACGAAACAAATTTTGAACAGCAAACATGTCCTCTCCTACTTCCTCCCGCGCACTCTGGCTCTGACAGATGACAGATAAGATACCCTCCATCTGAAGCTCAGAGCACAGCAGGCTTTTCTAAGAAGTCTTGGTCAGATTTCAGAGAGTTTGTATTGCTGTTTGCCTTCCTTTTCCTTCCCTTTTTCTCTGCTAGAAACCAGTGTGTCGTCCTGGAGATGGTAAGCAGGAACTGTAGTGCCTGCCTTCTCCGAATGAAATTGGCAGGTCATTCTGTCTGTATCGGAGCTGGAAATGGTCTCGTCTACAGACACAGTGACCCCGTATACTATTTGGAGAAAGACGGAAGCCGTGTGAAGTGTACCAGGAACGCACATATCTGAGTGGTGGATGACGATGGGTTAAGGACCATGGTTGGGGTCGATAACCGCTTCCACTCTTTTTTCCTCTAAATTGTTTGTTTTTGACCTTCAGTACACCCATCCACTGATGTGCATTAGCCCTATTGTAGGACTGGTTTTGTTCAGTCTCAAATGGGTTACGACAGTGCATGCACACAAGCAATGCGGTTACCTGTATGTTGTGTCATTCGCAATAGTCCACCCACGTGCATCCTCTGTTGTTGATGATATGTACGAAGGTGTTTAGGTGTATATACGAACTACCTGTATGTTGCGTCATTCACAACAGTCCGCCCACCCTCATCCTCTGTTGTTGATGATATGCACGAAGGTGTTGGGGTGTATACACGAACTACCCGGCGTTGATCAGAAGAGTAGGAGAAGGGGAGGTGCTGGCCCAGTTTTGTCTTCCTGTAGTGGGGCATCTGAGATGTTGCCCCATTGGATTTTGTGTGGAACAGTGACACAAGAAGCAAAGGGCTGTGAAGGGTGGTGAAGTGGGCCGCCAGGCATCGTTCCCATTCTCCGACCCCGAGTGTTCGCAACTGGAAAGCAGTTTTTTGGACTTTTCCAAAGGCGGTACTCGATTTGGAGTGTGCAGGTGTGTAGACGCGCCATGGATCTAGGGTTGGTGCTCCAAACGATCGAGGCAGCGTGCAATGACCTACAAGATGTCAATAAGCAGGCATCAGCAGAGGCAACTCTGCTTGCATTCCAGAAATCACAGAGGCCTATCCAAGCATGTCAGTACATCCTAGAGCATTCGCAAAACGCTATAGCGAGGTTTCAGGCAGCTGCTACTCTGCGAGAAGCAGCTCTGCGTGAGTGGCTGCTGATGAGCAAAGAGGAAAAGGAGTCGCTTGCATCGTACTGTTTACGGTATGTACTCGAAAGAGCGGAGGGCAAACACTCCTTCGTTGAAGCGAAGATGCTTGCTGTGGCCGCTGTGCTTGTCAAAAGGAGCTGGCTTGATGAGGATGGAGTGCAGCGTAGGGAGCAGCTTCTCAAGCAAGTCAGTCAGATAGTTCAAGGCATGATGGGTGTGTATGCGCAGAAAGTCGGTGTGGCGTTCCTTGAGGCTTTGGTTGGCGAGTTCTCCCTCTCAACAGCGACTCTGATGGGTCGTCCGATAGAGTTCCATGATCGGTGTGCACAGTCGCTCGAAGAACATTACTTGAAGGATATTTTTGAGATGGTGCAAGGTGCAGCCGTGTCGTCTGCTGCTCGGGTTCTCGCAGAAGGAATGGTTGTGGATATCGAGGTTTGTGCGAAGTCGCTGCATGTCATGAACCAAATACTGTGCTGGAAGTTCCTGAAGCGGTTAGCTGGGGGAGGAGGAGGACCACCAGCGAGAACGAGGTTGAGTATGCGGTCGGCTGTTGATAGTATGCCTGTGCAGCCGGGACGACTGTGGCGAGAAGTGCTCCTTCCAGGTGAACGTATAGAATGGCTGCTAGGGTTGTATGCAACACTGCGGCAGAAGGAGACGGCGGGCAAGGATCTTAGAGCAATCAACGAGTGGATGGGCTCTCCTCTGGCTGTCTCGGCACGACAGGTGGTTGTGCAGCTGTGCTCTCTGAAGGGAGATATATTTCCTAACGACGGAGGGCGTTTGCAGGAGGAGCACCTTCACCGGATGTTGTGCAGTGTCATATCATGGTTGCATCCGTTGGAGTCCGCAGTAGGCCAAGCGGTTGCCGGCGCAGAGTATGAACTTCTGGATGGTTGCCGTGCACTGCAAGCTCTGGCAAGTGTTCACGCTTCAGCTTCGTTTAGTCGTGCATTTCCGCAATCAGACGGTCATGCTGGTGCTATAAACTTTCTAGGGTCATTGACATGCCAAGTCATTCGAGCTGGTATGCGTAACGAGGAATCTCACGATAACTGGAGCTCAGAGGCATTTGAGCTTCTTCTTGACACATGGGTGAGCCTTGTCCAGCCAGCTGCCCTCCACTTTCAGAAAGCATGGCAGGAGCCAACCCCGGCGGCAGTGGCGGAAGCGGCTGCATCTGTCTTTCAAGAGTATGTGTCTGGGGAGCTTGGCCTAGCAGCGGCCTCGGCGCATGATGAAGATGATGCGCAGGAGCACATGCGGCCTGCAACTGATGCACGTCATGAGCAACTGAGTCTTGTTGCACAGCTGGGACGGGCGGCACCTGCGAGGTCTCTAAGCTTTCTTGTTTCTGCGTTCTCCGAGAGGTTGAGCTGCCTTCAGCAGTGTATTGTGAACAGGCTGGACCCCACGATACCAATGGAAGAACTCTACTGGATGCTGCTGATAGCAGGACACGTGCTGGCAGACAGTGCTAAGGGTGAAACACCGATGGTGCCGGATTCCATCAGGGAGATTGGGTGTGTAAGTAAAGCCAGAGGAGCACCAGATGTGGACAATGACCTGGTTGTGCAACTTTCCCGGGCTGGACTGGAACTGGCATGCCTTAGTCTTAATCCTGATGCCCGGTCAATGGTCTTCAGCCCTCGCCTGATGGAAGCAATCCTGTGGTTCTTGGCTCGGTGGTCGGAGACGTACTTGATGGCAAATGGGTGTTCGCAGAGATGGGAGCATGTGAATGGCATCGGGGGTGCAAATGGAGCTGACTTGACGAATGACGACTCTGCTGCTGCAAATGGGCAGGGGGAGAGTTTGGAAGGAGCTTGTGTTGCAGTCGTAGCTTTTGGGGAGAAGGGGGAAGGAAAGCGAGTTCTGGAGGCTGTGCTGAGAATAGCATCCGTTGCTCTCACAGCATGGCCAGGGGAGAGGGAACTTCAGGAGACAGCATGTTTCATGCTTCTGCCAGCGTTGGTTCGGCGAAGGGCTGTTTGCCGTCATCTGGTTGGGATGGAGCCATGGCGGGAGTTGGCACGTGCGTTTGTGCAGTCCGATCCAGCTCTGGCCACTCTCGGAGCCCCGCTGCAGCGATCGCTGGCCTCCTCGCTTTGCAGAGTGGTTACCGGCGTGGAAGGTGCAGAAGCCTGTACCGGCTACATTAACGGACTCATGGGTCCATTTGCAACCCAGATCAGAGCGATTGCTGCCAGGCCTGATCTTGGCTCGATGGGCCAGAGGCCAGATGTTGTTCAGCAGGTCAGCTGTCTCCTGGAGAGGTTGAGAGGTAGCGCGAGGGCAACTCTTCCACAGAGCCAGCAAGCATTGTTCTCCTTGGGGGAGTCTGTTATGGATGCGCTGCTCTCCTTACTGCAGGTGTACAAGAATCAACCAGCCATCGTTTACCTCATTCTGAAGTATGTAGTGGAATGGGTTGACGGGCAGGTGGCGTTCATCAACCCTCAGGAGACGGGTTTGGTGTTCGGTTTCTCGGTGCGGTTGCTGCAGGTGTATTCCTCTCATAACATAGGGAAGGTATCGGTTGACGCGACAAAGAGTCTTGCCAGCGAGTCGCAGTTTGAGAAATACAAGGACTTGCGGGCGCTTCTCCAGCTATTGACGAGCATAAGTTCGAAGGATCTGCTTGATTTTGGTAGTGTCCCAGGGGTGGAGCCGAAGGGCGATGTGGCACAGGCTGTCTATTTGGGGCTGCATATCATAGTTCCCCTGATTTCACCGGATCTCCTCAAGTACCCGAAGCTGTGTCGGCAGTACTTCACTCTCCTTTCCCACATGCTAGAAATCTACCCCGACAAAGTTGTGATGCTCCCACCTGAAGCCTTCTTACCTATTGCACAGGCGTTGAACTTTGGATTAACGCATCAGGATTCTGATGTTGTGAATTCCACCCTGGCGGCAATTGGATCGATTGCCATCTTTCATTATCAGGAGCGCTCAAGAGGGTTGCCTGGTTTAGGGCAACACGCGGACGCGGCAAGTTATCCTTCCTCTTCCTCCTCCTCCTCCTCCTCCCCTTCCCCACATTCAGCACAAGGACGGGGCGTGCTTGCACATTTCCTCTATGCCATCATGCACTTGCTTTTATTTGAGGATTACAGCAACGATTTGGTAGAGCCGGCAGCTGATGTGCTTCTCCCATTAATTCTGTGTGAGTATGGCACATATCAGCAACTGGCACAGGAGCTGCTCGCTGGGCACCTGGATAACTCTCTCAAGGCGCGACTGAGCTCAGCTCTAGGTTCCCTTATGAGCGGTGAAGTGGCAAAAAGCCTCGACCGCCAGGCACGGCGGCAGTTTCGGAAAAGCCTCCGTGCTTTCCTGGCTGATGTGAGAGGCTTGCTGAGGATGAAGTGACAAAGCTGTGCGTGTATTGCTCATGCTACACACATGAAAGGTAGTGGTTGCTCGTAAGTTGTGTACCCAATCATATTCGTGCAGTCTGGAGTCAGTTTGTTTTCTTGCCCTTCCCCCCTGCTGCCCCCCCCCCCTCCTCCTCTCCTCCCCTCCTGTCATCGATATGCGCCTTGTTAATATTCAGTAGAAGAAAATGTGCTCTGAAGCATTGTGGTGGCTCTCTCATTAGCCGAGGGGCTCGAAGCAAGTATACAAATGTATCTGAAGTGCTGGCATCCATATCTTCTTCACCTTGCCCCATGAGCAAGGGAAACTGCAATGCGCAAAGGTCCAGTCCAAGGTTTTCAAGAGACCGTCCACACAGAGGAAGGGCACCTTTGATAATGCTCTACTACTTTTGTTTCATCTGTGCAAATGCTTCTTCGCTTCTACATAAACAGCATATGTCTGGCAACTGGGAAAGAATCAACAGGAACAGGCAAAAGAAAAGTTGTGTAAACACTCTTTCGGAGTCTTTCCCTTTCTCTCCAGATTGTAATGGGCTCCTTTGTGCTCAACTAGTCTGCATTGCTTTTTTTCCGTTTTGTTTTTATCCACCCTGAAGTGCTTATTACTGTTGAGTTGGTTGTATGTGGAATCAATCAATCAATCAATCAACCAAAGTTGACTGATAGAATCGATTGATTGATTGATTGATTAGTTTTTATTAATTGATTGATT
>BFEA01000012.1:2198438-2220078 GCA_003427395.1 Chara braunii
AAAAAAAAAAAAAAAAAACAACGACGGGATTCAACGAGATTCAACGGGAGTTCAAAGGGATTCAACGGGGATTCAACGGGATTCAACGGGATTCAAAGGGATGAAATTTTTCTTTGCTCCACGCGCGTCCAGTGACGTGTCTGAGGCCCAATGCGCCCTCCCCGTTGAACAGTATTCAACGGGGCTTCAACGGGGCCCCACGGGCTATTCAACGGGTACAACGACGTTGAAACTTTTCTGTTGCACGTTGAATAGACACATAACTATTTGCTGACACTTAATTAGGCACCATGAACCCTATGTCCCATTCAACCTGAAAGGTTCCTTGGTGCCACCAAATGCTTTTATCCCGAAATGAGATTCAGATTGTCACGTTTGACGAGGACGTCGATTGCGCTTCAGGTGCTGTTGCCACTTCATGGCCTGGTTCCCGCTCTTCGAGCCCTTGTATACGCGCTCTTATTCATTATTGATGTACCTTTACCTAAGCCCTAATCTCCCTGAACCTTGAGTCCGCCCACCTTCACTGTTAGGCCTGAACCCCAAGCCCTAAACGTATAACCTAAACCCTAAAACCGTACATAAAACTATCAACCCTATCCCTAACTTTCAACCCTAACCCTAAACCTTACATCCTGCAGTGTGAACCCTAAAACATAACACCTGTACCTTGAACCTTAAACCCCAAACACTAGTCCATCAAACCTAAGCCCTAAAACCACAGGTCCCCCCACCACCGAAAACCCCTAGTCCCTGTGAGTTAGGGACGGGTTGTATGGAGGGGCGGCGACCGTACGAAGGCGCCAGGTTGTACGGAGGCCGACGGGTCCAATCCCGCCATTTTGCAAGCGGCAACTTTGCCGATTTTTCGTGCTCATAAGAAGTCATGAAAATGTCTGAAAATTTGAGGGTCCGTAGATTAGGTCGTGATCTTTCAGGGAAAAATATCAGGAAAAAAAAAAAAAAATTGGTGGCAAAAGATTCGCCGCGCCGATTCGGTTTATTTCCAATTTTTGTCGCAAATTCTGTACGAAGGCCCGCCCGGTTTTCCACGCTGTACTACAGGTCGTTCGACCAAAAAACAGAGACCGCGCACTAGAGGTCCTCCACGGGTTTTCGGTGGTGGGGGAACCTGTGGTTTAAACCTTAATCCCTACATCGCCAACTGTAAATAACGCACAATGAACCGTAATTTAAGCCTCAACCCTGTACCTTGGACCCTTAAACCTTAACCCTAAACACAAAACTCAAGACCCTAAACCATGAATAATATACCCTAAACCTTAACGTCTAAGAGTATGAATCGTCGACCCTTAACCTTAACTACAAACTTCAAAACGTAATATAACTTTAAACCTAGGATCTTTTTCCAGGCGCTCGGGCACCCAACTTATGCTCGGGTACATGCCCAGGTGCTTAGCTAGCTGGGCATGACCCTCGGGTAGGGTTCCCGGCTGGCTGGGCATGACCCCCGGGTAGGGTTCCAGGCAGCCTCGACCCGTAATTATTCTCGCCTTTGAGCATGGCTGCGCCGCGTGCGAGACTTCGCATAAATGGTCGTCGCGACGCTAACTTTTGTCATGTTAACCTAGCCATGCGCGAATACATGAGCATTTGCGATGATGAAGTACTATGTAGTGCCCATAAACATGAGACCCCCTTCGGATCATGGAGTCTTATTCGATGCTCGGGTGTCGGTTGACGCGTGTGCTAAAGGGTTAATCCTTTAACGAGTGCGAAAGCAGACAGAGCACCAAGCCATCTTCTGCACCCTTAGTGCTCCAATGTGGGGCACGGTAAGGTGGCGCTGAGTGTAGAAGAAAATTTGGAGGGGTAGTGAGTTGTCTAGCGTACCACCAACAACACACTAACCCTTCTACCCGAAACTCTATTGTTCCTCAAAAATAAAATTTAAAGAAAAAAATTTGAATTCTCGTGTCCACGAGAATGCGAAAATATCCATAGGCCTTGGCCTATGTTAAACACGTGGGCGCGCCGGCTATAACATCCGTGTGTAAAAAAATGGTTAATCCGTGCGCGAACCCGTTTACGAGTGCACTTACCCATAACTTATTCTGTGCGAGACTTCAGGCGTAATCGACGCGCGAAAATGTTTAAGAAGCGCGCGCGCGAGAGAAAAATCATAGCATTCAGTTATGTGAACTCTCGCAGTCAACGATCATAGGAACACTTTACTCATTACCGACAATTGTTCGACCCTTCGCGAGCTTCAACGCTGCGTACAACACTCAAGTATCAAAGATCATGTGTCACGAATGATGTTTCCTTCACAGTTTCGAATGACTGAAGGATACGCCGTTCAACCGTCGTGTCGCCTCTGTCCCTTAGGCGGAGCGCCATAATGGGCAGGGCGCGAATGCTCAACAAATCGGGGAAACCCTTTTTTGCTGAGCAGGAACCTGGAATGTCATGGACAAGGACCTCAAATTCCAAGTTCAGGACCAACGTCCGACCAATTGATTCAAATAGCCAAAACAAGCATGTGCATTGTCGCATATATTGTGCGAATTATGCATGCACACGTTCGCTTGACCATAACGACTACGTGAAAATAAAGTGGTTCAATCATTCAGATAAAAGAGGTTGTGTGATATTCAACGATCACTCTCACAAAAATATTGTGGCTTGTCCATCAACATTCATGCAATACACATACAATCACCAAGACTCAATCCAGAATCTCCCAAACATACCTACGATCACACAAAGTTTAAACAACAACATCACACACACTAAGGGAGTCAACTTTACTGTTCCTTGCAACTCATACCCTGCGTTATGCATTCAAGCCTCAACCATTTTACACCATCCCACAACAAAGGTGACCAATCTTTAAAAATGATTATTTAGAAAAAAATATGTGTGAAAATTCAAACAAACATATAAACACCCACAATGACTAAGGCTTTAGGTTAAGATGAAGAAAAAGGTACGTGTCGTAAATTGACTTATTATCAAAAGATAACAGAAGAATGATCCTTTGTAGGATTAGGCGGAATCAAGTATGCAATTGAATGTGTACACCTGCATCACAATATAGGCAAAAAATAACTAATACTATGTTTAAAAGTAAAAGAAGAATATGCTCAATGTTGCAGCCTAACTCCTCTACTAACTCCTCTTTTACCTTCTTACAATCGGTACCAGAAGTCTATGGAAATTTTGGCAGTATTTTCCCTAAACAGGTGGATTGTCAAATTTCCCCCTTGAAAAAAATAATATAACTTTCCAGATTTCGAAGAATTTTGGGAGCGCTTCCCATAAGAAAAGTATCTTTCCTTAATTTTTGTGAACCCAAAAATAACTAACTATTTCAGATTTGTAAAAAAAATTGGCAGCACTTCCTGCAGGAAAATGAGACTGTCAAAATTTATACAAAACTGAAAATGCAGAAACAAAGTACAACTATATTTGAGACTGATTTCTGACACTCACTTGACAGTTAAAACTAAAGATAGTCTACACAATCTTTCTGTTGCAAATGGTATCGTGAGCTAACACTAGTTCTAACCTCTTGTAAGGTCAGTCCTATCTAATCCCAAGCTTCCTTCCCATCATCCATCCTACCTGCCTATAGTTCCAACATTCAACAAACATATAAAGCGACAAAGCTATAAAAATAATATCCTTAAAGATAAACAAAACACACACACACACACAAGTGACCACAATACCATATTTCACCAACCCTCAGGTTTTTTTCCCGATCACATAGTTCGTTCCAGTCTCACGTTATTACCTTTTTTACCTTTTCTTACATAAGGCATAGGATCAGACAACCTAACTACTGAATATGATTGACTTGCCTAAGTTATATGAATAGGCCATACCAACTTATAATGCCCTAGCCTGGTAGCATGAGTAAACGTAAGGTATATGACTATGCCACACCAACTTATGGTGTGACTAATTCTGCCTAGACCACTGACATAGGACTAATGACCAAGCCTCACCAACTTATAGTGAGGCTGGTCAACCTGAATATTCGACATACACAAATAACTGAGCCGCCCCAACAGATGAGGAGGTTCAACCTTTGCCTAAACAAAACGACAAGAGGCATGTGACTATAATAAACCAATTCATGGTGTGGCTAGCCATCCCAAACAATGACATATAACATAAATATAGGTTACCCAACTTATGGGTAGTCCAACATGCTTAGATAAGCAACATGCGCGCGTGACCCAAAAAACCCCTAACTTATGGGTTCACCCAACCTTCGCAACACAACTACGTTCAACAAGTAAGATCACACCTTCATTCTCTTTTCTTACAAATTGTCATGTCACTCCAACTTATCGTGATTCCCAACCAAACCTCGATTATGTTTACAAAATTGTCAAATTGTATATTATCTCTATGTCTTTGTTTTATCATGGGCATAAGACCGGACTACCCAACTTATGGATATGTCTAGCCTATCGAGAGTTACCTCTAAATTTTATACCCCGAAGCTTATTTATTTTCTGTTTTTGTTTTCTACCCGTTTCTATGGCTAGATTTCATAACTTATGGCGCATAACCTGACAATAATATACATAATACATAATTATATCATAGTTTATACTCTGGTTCCACTTATATTAACGACTCATGACTTTGTCACATCAATTGATCGTGTGACTAACTTTTGTTTGTGTCCCCCTTAGAAATAAACATACAACTGAATTCACTAACTTAGAATGTGTCAAACTCTGTTCAATAACAAAAGAAACAAGGACTCTGAGAACCTAACTTATGGGTTATATCCTCCGTTCAGAAAGCCCATAAAAAACATGCGACTGGATCGTCCAACTTATGGAGCGACCTTGCCTCTTAAAATTAAGCAGACAACCCGCATAAAAAAATAAAACACAGCGCCGAGTCAAGACACTCAGAATGGACTCAGCCTTTGGTTGACCTGGTCAGACACACGCAAAACCAACCTTCCTCTCACTTCCCCCATTCATTTTGTTCGAATTCACACAAATAATATATCTTATTACGCATACTTTTTCAATTAACCTTTGAGATTAACTTATGATTCTGCAATAAACAAGAATAATAATCTTTCTCAATCATACTTTCAAACAGATAGAGAATAGTATGTCTTAAGGGATGGGATAACACGAGTAAAACAGTCTGTAAACCTGTATGTTCCCTGCCACCAGAAGTCTGCTTTGGTTCCGACAGAGCTCCTGCAATCTTTGGGCTAACCTCCCACAAGGTCTTCTTGTGGATTACGGACTTCCAATCCCGCCTTTCGCCTTCCTCTCCGAACCAGTCAGATTAGATTAAGAATAAGAAAGGTAGAGACAAAGGTTATTAAGTCTCTCAGATACAAGAAGGGTGCTCCCAGACTCGCGTGAGAGGGCCTTGCAATCTCCATTCGCCTGATGCACTCGCAATGATGACAAACAACGTCGTTGAGATGGTTAAACCACGACCAGAACGCAGGGTACCAGTCCTCTGACAGACCTCCAAGTTGCAGCATCGACCCCCACGCAGGGTCTGATCAATTTGTTAAAGGCGTGCTGCGCTAGCCACCGTCTGCCATGAACAACAACACAGGGTTACGAATAACAACATCAAGACCACCGTGACGAGGAGCAGGTAGTCGAGTTTTTACTTATAGGTGCTCGCCCTTTCCCTCAGTGACTACCTCAACCAATGCCCAACTGTCTCAAAAGTCAACCCGAACTCCCATAATACTTGTGAAACACTTGATCCACTCCCTCTCCCAAAAATGTGCAAAGTGAAAAGGAATCTTCTGCTAAACATAGGAAGGTACACTCTGCTCAACGCGTGTGATGAACGCCACAAGGGTCCTAATGCTGACGGGTACAATGATCAGCCCAATTGTGAAAATATGGAGATGAGGTACCATGATCACGAGGGTCGTGATGCATGCACCATGAAGAGCGACATCTTAATGAATACATGCCCACCCAACTAGATCACAACGACAAGAAGATCGACAATTGTATCCTTGAGATAAGTAGCAATGCCGTGAGCCAAAAAGGACAACCACTTGTGGAACAAGAAAGCACCACGCGTAGTAGTAGCTCAATAGAGGAAATAGTGTAGCAACACAAGAAACGACGTAGCTAAAAACATAACAGTATAACTCACCTTAGGAGCAACAGTCCGGTGGCTAGTAGTTATGCAGAGAGAACCCAGTAAAAACAACTCTCCGACATATGAGGTAGCTACGGTCAACAACAAGAATCAACACTAAACCATTAAGGGGTCAATGACTCCTATTAGTCAACGAACCAGCAGCTTGAACTCAACAAAGGTCGCACAACCTTCAACATTAAAGAATTGGTTTGAGCAGTATCAACACTACCACATTCGCCCAGTCCACTCCCTATCGGCCTCTACAGGCATGGTCATACCTAGACCTTTCGACAAATCATTGTTGGAGGGCAGTCCTTCCCCTTTTTGTTGAAGTATTTGGCCACTACCTCGGGCCAACTTCTTGCTTATGGCACCTGACGACAAACCCAGCTAGGTGCGCGCAATACCATGCTTTACCAACCGGGCACAATGACTCAGCTACGTGCAACAACTTGTGCCTTACTCATAGCACGCCAATGATAAGTTATAGTCTTCCTCTTCTTCGATCCTGCTCTCGACCTCCTCAGTCATTTCTACCCTCGTCTTACTTGCTGTTCAACTCTACCTTACCCTTGTCACCATTCAATTCCTATTCGAGATGAATCTAGCCTGGACCACGACCATATAACAGGGTGTCGGAAATTGGTGCACGTGGACAAAGCCCTGCCAAATTCGAGACCGCCCAGATCGACGAGCAGTAAGATGGTCGTGAGCAGCAGTACGACGATGAACACGACACTAATCAGCACGGTGACGAATTTGATGAAAAACGACGGTCAACATCATGGCTGCGAGAGGTGGTCGGATCGGCCTCCCACCGAAAGTGCAAAATAAGAATGAGCCTTTTGCTGAACGGACACCAGTGCTATCGAGCAGAGTCGAACCACCATCGACAGGACCTCAAGGACGAGGAGCCCGGATCCAGATGATGATCGCAATCTAACGCCAAGGGGATCACGACGATGACTTGGAGCACGAGGTTGTAAGGCCTCTCCACTACCCACCAAATGTGTGAATTGAGAATGAATCTTTCTCTAGAAAAGGGAAAAATTCAACATTAAATTTTATTTATTTATATTATTATTTCCTTTATGCAATCAGTCGGCCCCGATGTCCAGGTTCAACCAATCGCTTCCTTTCTCATTTGCTCAATTCTTCTCGAAATCTCCTTCCTTCTTCTCCCTCGTCGCCATACGAATATCCTCGTCTCTTCCCTTTCGACTATATCCCCGCCTTGCCTCGACATCTACCTCTCGCTCCTTCTCCGATCTTTTCAAACCCAACAAAAACTAGGTAAGCAAACCGAAATCTTGTCCATTTGGTTTGTGTAAAAAGAACAATCGATGTATATAAGCTATCCTTCAGACCCGATACAGTAGCAAAATAGGTGAGCCGTATTCGGGGGAACATCGTTTGGCAATGGTGACGACGACCATCCGAAAATCTCTCTCTCTCTCTCTCTCTCTCTCTCTCTCTCTCTCTCTCTCTCTCTCTCTCTCTCTCTCTCTCTCTCTCTCTCTCTCTCTCTTTTGCGCGCTCTTTGTAACCGTCCCAAGTGTATGAACGCATCTAACCGTTAGCATGACCAAATTCAATCAAAGTCAATGTGATCACGACCAGGAGCACCAGGGCCATAACGATGAACAACATTGGGGTGCGATGAACAGGACGAGTTGGATCTCAATGACGACGACCTCCATTGGGATCATGATGAGAGCAGTATCAGTTCCGCCCAGACTTCGCATTTGCATGTGGCGTGGCGACAAGAACCAAGGAAGTACGCTTATGAACAAAGCATCATGGGCTTAAGATTCTTTACCGCCCAATCCGGACCGTGGATAGAAGGCGACAAAAACAAGAAAGGAGAAAAATTGAGAAAGCATAGAATATTCATGCCAACGTCGAGCTCGCAAAGAGGGGGAGAGGGGAAAAAAAGTGATGAGGATTCGAGAGGAAACAAAATAGTAACACGAATCACTTTTGTTCTATCAACAAAGAGGGAGAGAGGGAGAGAGGGAGAGCGAGAGATGGAGAGAGAGGGGGGGGGGGTGGAGAGCCCGTAAGCAACTGCAAGAGACTCTTCCTCCGAGAACTATTCTGATCGTCAACAAAAAACTTTCCCTCAACGACGAGCAGCATCTAGATCCTGATGATGATCGTAAGCAACAGTCAACCCTCCACCGGATCTTGACGTGCTCATGACAACGCTCTCTCAACAAGGCGGTAAGTGCCTCTAGACGACGACCATGATGGCGAGCACTGTTAGGATCAGAACGATGATTGTGAAGACGTGTGCTCGCTGCCAACGGGTCTCCCACGACTGCTTACCAATTGTGCAAAATGAGAATGAATCGTTTGCTAGAACCTGGGAAGATTTACAACCTGGTAAAAACCTCTACCCCCCCCGTTTCCCTTCTCCTTTTTACCCCTCTCTATCGTGGTCATCTCCCCTCTCTCCCTTGTCCGCACGCTGGTCTTTGCCTCCCTCTCGCTGCTCCATAATGATAATCCGAGCGCTGCGATCGGGGCCCTGCTCTCCGTAATGCATCTGGCCTTATTCGCGACCAGGTAAGTATCTCCGACCTCCCTGCGTTTGTCCTTTTCCTTTTCTCTTCCTCCTTCGTCTTCGTCAACTCCCTGCTTTCATCTTCTTTGTCCCACTCTTGGTGTCAACCTCCCTTCTTATTCTGTATCTCTCATCCCTTCCAACAATAAGACCTCCGCTTGACCGAATCGCCCGACGCTTTCATCCAAAATTCTACCGTCGAATTGCACGGTCTCATGTAGTCTCACGACCAGCCCCTTCCGACGCATGTTGGGCCGGTACCCTCCCACGGTCTCCTCCATCTGCCGACTGTCGGGTGCGGGCTCAGGCCCCTTTCTTCAACAGGTCGTAGGCTTACGAACCGAGCTGGGTTTGTTGGTTCCAAAATCGGTCCCGTAAACTAAGAACTGTCATATTTACTCATTTGTGTTTAGTGAAGTTGGAATTTACGTTCGTAGTTCAAGAGTTCGGGTGTCTGCCAACTGAGCTAGGCCCATCGACTCTGGTATCGGTCTCGAGGACCCTAAACAAAAAACAGATTTAAAATAAAGTCAAAAATAAGAAAACAAAAATAAAACGGAAAGGGGAAGGGAGGAGAGACAGGAGGGGGAGGAGCTCGTTGGAACTCCTTCAGTCCCACCAAGGGGGCCTGCGATCGGGACAAATTAGCAAAACCGAGGAGGACCGTGGGCCCTCAACCCCCAAATTCCCTCCTTCGCGATCCGCTGCTCCCTTATCGCTGACTGACCTCGATCCCTTAACCTGTTGCTTAAAAGTTTGATATCGTAACGTATAGTGCTAGGCCCAAGGCTGGATGTAAAAGGTGCAGATTCTATTATAAAACGTATGCATCCCGGCCTAGACCTATCAGGCTGCACCAAAGGCCGCACCTTGGCCCAAGGGGGACTCCCACGGTCACCACACACCCGCACCCACCGTTTGAAGAGGCCGGCTTTGCTCACGGTTGCCACGCCCATAACCAGGTTGCACTGCCGCCAAGGATTTCGGCTCCCCCACACGACTACTCCCTTAAAAGCCCGGACTTCTATCATCTCGACGTCAGGAAATTCTGACTTTTACTTATGGCATACCTCATTCATACAAATTATGCTAAGGTCGTTAGAGGCTTTTACTGTTAACCAAGCACGACCAACCTAGGCACCCAGCGCACTCCGCGCCACGCGGACCCAAACGCCGTCTTAAATAGGTCAACAATAGTCACTTTTATCTACAGCACTAATGACCAGTGTGGGCGCTGACCATAACGATGTCAATTCCTATGCACGTGCACTGCGTGTGCACAAACATACTAATCAAAAACTGACCTTACCTTAGTCCGTGCCTCTTCCTAGGAATCGTTGATCCCCATCGGCTAGATACAACACTAACATACATCCGAAATTTCAACGTGCGTTCCAAAGTGCGCGCCCACACACTTCCTAATCTCATCACACACATGCTTCTGTTCCGACTTCTAGGAGTCGGCTGCGGGCCTCATAAAAATAAATGTGTCACTATCACAAACATCAGTACACTTGCAGCCCATGCGAGCCGCAACAATATGGGCAAATACCCTTTTATCTAGGTTGTTGGATCGGACGTCCGGGACCCCCCTGACCGTCCGGGATGTCCGACCGGATGTCTGGTCGGATGTCCGACCGGACAGGGGTTCTCCGACCTAGCGCAAAAAAAAAAAAAAAAAAAAAAAAAAAAAAAAAAAAAAAAAAACAATCTCAGAAAAATCTGAAACAAATATATGTTATGTGATATAACAAAACAAGCAACTTTTGCCTTGGAGTTATGTTCAAATTCGCAATCAATCATGATTTAAAAATCGAAAACCGACAAAAATATATATATTTTTTTACAAAAAAAAACTTTTTTTCCCGGACGACGAAGGTACCGGATGTATGGGGGAGACGTCCGGGGGAGACGACCGGCCCCCGGACCATTGGTAACCTAGCCTTTTATAAGGGTATTTGCATCGACAACACAACTATGTCATGTGGATAAGCAAACAGGTCATGATCTGAACTTGTCATCGAATCAAATAGGGCTACCCTCATTTTTATAAAAGGAAAAATAAAACAATCACAGGTACATAGATTACGGTTTTCTCTCTCAGACTAGCCATTTTAGGTTCCTTTTTTTTGGGGAAGGCTTAGCATGGGGGGTTCGAGGGGGGTTACCACAGATAACATCACCCACATACCCTACTTTACAACTCCGCTAATAACATCGCCTCACTACCTCGCATGGTACCGCCCAACCCACACAGTACAATCCATTCCACATAGTATGACCTACATAGTACCCCATAACCAGACCAGTTAGCCTATATTGTACCACCCAACCCACGTGGTGTCACTCAAGCCACATAACACCACCAAGTAGTCATGGTACAATCTAGCAAGAGGGGCGGGCGCCATGCGCCATGTCCATGCCAAAAGTAAGGGTTGAGACATTATCTTGATGATATTATTCCGTGTCTCAGGTTGTGTGCTCGACCTCTGTCCCCACCATTAAATATTTGTCCTCTTTTCCTATAAGTTATGTTGCAAATTGTTTGTTCTGATCTGAACCACTAGTAATGATAGAGCCACTATGCATTTTTTTGCTTATATATATGTAATTTTAAAATTGCTCACGGAAACATCACCTCGACTAACCAATGTTGAAGCAACATGAAAAAACCATATCTATCCCACTTAAGCAAGCTTTGAATTGGGTTTGTTTCTTACAAGAGGCTAATTTGCACTCGATAGGGATATCGGGAAGGAAAAAAAGTGGAAGGGTAAGACAATCTCTGACATCATCCCCTGCCCAACCACCATTTCACATTCATTCACCACTTTAATAAAACAAACTACGACCATGATGAATATAATGGAATTCTCTTTCTTGCTCACACCCGGTTTGCCAAACTGCTTGCAGACTTCTTCGTGGACACCTCCCAAAATAAAAGAAGTACTGTAATAATATTTGAGCTCTAAAGTTGTATCCCAAACTCTGCTAAAATGCAAAAGTAACCACTACCAAACTGTCGTCTAAAAGACCAATTTCATATTATAAACTCTATACAGTGCTTACTAGCGGCAGGCAGAGCAGACACTACTGATCCAGGAGTGTGATTTGCTCCCCCTCACCTCATCATTGATGATGATATACAACGGTTCTGACACATGCAATCATACAATGAGACCATAGTGACTATAACCCTAAAACGTGAACTCATAAGCTAAAACGACAAAGATGGAATCATCCATATGTGATGGACAACCTCACGCCGAACCCTGCTTCCTGCTTAGAGTACAGTGCATGTTTGGGAAGACACTCTGCAAGGGGTATGTCAAAGATTCTTGAACCGAAGGTGGAGTTCCAATTCGTAGTAGGAATTGCCATGAATTGGTTTGATAGTTCTGTCTTCGGTGAAGGACAGGGAAACCTATTAAGACATTGCAAAGATCCGTGGAGTGTCACGAAAAAATACAACATTTGTGGCCTCCCATTCCCTTAGGAAGATATGGTCGTTATGATTAGCGTGATACTGAAAGAAGAGAGTGTTGAGCTTCATGGTATAGCGTCAAAGAGGTCCCCACTAAGAGAGTCTACATAGACACATAAATGAGGATAGAGGCTTAAGACTATGATAAATGCAGCTTAGTGGGTCTATAGTCCATTGTTCATAGAGCGAAGGCTTATTGCTAGTGTAATGATTTTCTTAGGGGGATGTCTGAGGGACTGGGAACGCGAAGTTCATCTCCTACGTGGGGAAACAATCCTCAACTGACTGTACTAAATGAGGTTCGAGCCTTATAAGAGCGGGAAAAAAAAGTCCCCAAGAAGCTGTGAATGTACAGGGAAGGATGTTAGGGAGTAATGATGATCAGTTACTCCCACGGTGGCTGTGACATATAAAATCTGATGCTGCGAAGTCCCTAATAAGTGATGATTATGGTATTGTCGTCGACACTTACAGACGTGAAACACAATGAGTGTACAAGTGAGATTGCAAAAATCGGTCAATGTGCAATTATGTGTCCCACAAAGACGAAATATCTCAACCGAGCCTTCTCTCAGTGATATTTCAAATCTTTGTGTGACACGTAAGGCCCTACAACAAATATTAGTCCTCAGGTTTGTACTGAAAATAAAACGTTCAAGACCTTGAAAAAGTTAAAGCTCGAAATTAATAATTGTGAGTTACTGGTTAGGCAGAAATAAGAAGTAGGGAGGAAAGTTGTTTCTATAGTCATAAAACCATATCCTATAAATCCCACGCAGCGAGTTTCATTGGTGAAGATGCATTTCTCGCGCATTGCATGCACACACCAAGTGTTGATAATTATTGTAGAGAAAGGTGGGTAGAGGGAGATTCTTGATAGCAGATTGACCACTTGTGACGCATGAGATTCGAAAAGTTGTTGAAAACAGATAATCATTATGTCGAGTCTTACACTCATGCAATGCATACATTCGAAAAAGATGCCATCATAAAAAAAATATAAACCTCTCGATACCGAGATATTTATCGATATTCATAATCCATATTGTGTTCCATGACTCAACTCTAGATACCCAAATACAACTTAAACGAGAAAACCTTCATGAAAAGGGAAAAAACACATTAATCTACTTTCTTACATATATTATGAGCAAATAGTCACTTAATCACACCTCTGTTCAATTGAGGGTTGTCAATCCTCCGTTCATAACTTAATGAATGCGATGGGGATTGTCACCTCACCACCCTAATTAACATGTGAGGTTCATGCAAGCCCCATAATTTGTAACAGTGGTCCGCTGACCCCACTTGATTGGTCACCAACTTGCAAAAACTCTCCAACTCGCCAGTCATCTACCTAACCAACCAAACTATTTGATTTAACTTTATCACTTGAAAGTTGAAAAAATAGATAGCAAGAAACTACTTGTAGAATTTATACGTGTGTGAAAAAGAACAAACACATGCATGCAGTGTGAGTGTAGGAACAAAGGAAGCGTAAAAAAATATGGAGGAAGATTTAAGGACTCTGCAGAATCAACCCACAACGTGAAGAATGCAGCGTCTCCTCACATGATGATCCGATACACAGGGCATTGGGCTAATCACGACGAGAAAGATATAGGCAAAAAAAAAAACTTCAAGAAGGAGGAAAAAGGATGACGAAAAGAGATTGGAGGGGAGTGAATGAAACAAAAAACAATTGGAAAAATGCGTAATGAGCAGGGGTAAACTTGAAGAATCACAAGGGATAAAGGTACATATATGAACGATCGAAAGCAACAAAAAAATACGTTCGCACTGCAATTAAAATTCAAGAGAACATGAACTTGAGAGAGTAAGCAATGAAGGTTTGTTAGGCGAATGATCAAAAGAGAAGATTGACAAAGCCTTTATTTGATATGCGAATGCGCATGTGGGATCTAAAATTCAAAAACTTACGTTGTGAAAAAATAAAAATTATGAGTTTCATACAATTCACTCTGAGAAGTAGATCGTCAAGCACCTCTCGCGAAGATCTGAAGTACCATCTTACCTCTCGCTAATCACACATGGACACCAAGAGTTGGAGCCATGTACATACCTAAACCTCCAACACCTATCACCTCGTTCTACCATCCTATTTCTTAAAAGAACACAAACTACACAACTCAATCGCCACTCCAAAAACTCAAGAGAGGGTGTGCAAAGTATATTAGGAAGTGGAGATGAAATTTCGAGTCAGGAGTGAATCTCAAGTGACGGGTTTCACAAGGTAAGTAAGGAAACAAGTCAGTTAGACAATTTGCGAGAGGTGAAGGATAAAGCCGAAAATAAAAATTTTAAATGAGGAGACCTTTGGTCCGAGCAAAAAGGGTGACAGGCTAGATTGTCACAATCGTCGTTGGCACCACATACTCTTTTCATATCCAAAAGGGTTATGGAATTACAGGTATACGAAAGATCATGTCACACTGGCAAGTGTCGTTTTTGCGACTTATAAAATCCCGAGCTCGATGCGGATACCCTTAATTTAGTGCTCTGAACTTGGTAATCCTAGTCACTTTGCGCCTTGTACAAAATCATACTCAAAGTCAAGGTTTTGGTAGTGATCCTAACGCCTGCACTCAAAGCACACGGTCTGTGTCAAAAAAAAGTGATGGTGGGCCTGAGTATCATTACGATTTTTTAGTAAGGTAGGAGCAGATCACAAAGTGGAAACTCATTTTCTATGATAACAAACACGAAGACGACGTAAGCAGAGCAATTATTTTCAACTGAGAAGAAGTGAGGGCGACCAATAGACATCATTGCTTCTCTCACATCCCACTCATAAACCTATGACGTTTTTCTTAATATAGGAATGACACTGGTTAAAGAGAAGCAATATGATGGTGCTAACTTCGTTCTTAACAATTACCGTAAATATCCATTATTATTCAGAACAT
This sequence comes from Chara braunii, assembly GCA_003427395.1. Lineage (NCBI taxonomy): Eukaryota > Viridiplantae > Streptophyta > Charophyceae > Charales > Characeae > Chara > Chara braunii. The sequence continues at coordinate 2,213,539 of BFEA01000012.1, forward strand.
TAAAGGAAAGGAGGAAAAAAACTAGCCACCATTGTTGCACAATCTTAATACACTATTTTCGCATCAGCTCATCGACATTTCAACATTACCACATTCACGTATCATACTCATATTATTCATTTACGCACTTCGTTGAAAATTCAAACCATATGCGTTATCCGTGTCAAAGCATGAGATAAAATATGAACATGCGAGAGGAAGAAAAATGATAAAAGAAAAAGAGAATTACACATGCATAAGACCCCAAGAAATAATATACAAAGCGCTGCCACATCTCTCTCTTCCCACAATTTCACAGAAAAAAATTATGATAACCATAACCAAAGATTTCATCGCTAACAGTCGGTCATCACACGCCAGACTGCCACGGTTGTCACCCCGCTCGACCTAATCAGCAACCTAGATTCGCCAGTATTTTGCAGTCCATCATAGTGACACGTCAACCCCTGTTGATTGTGGTGAGTTCTTCGTGCCTGTTTGATCCACTCTTACACAAAGACATATCTTAGTTAGTTGATGTTGATGATCACTCTAACTTTAAAAATAGAAGAGAGAGACAAAGTTGAGCTATTGAAACTTATGGCTGTGAGGATGCAAGCGGGAGAGCAAGAGAGATAGCCGAGAAGGAAAAGGAAGAAATTTTAGAGTTGGAAGAACATGATAAGTTGCATACTCGAATCGTTGTGTGATTGATAACCTTTCTTCAGACTATGATTCTTTATACATCTTCTCCAACGAGGTGATGAAAATTTGAAAGAAAGGGGAGAAGGGGGAGCTAAGAGTGAGAAGGTGGAGAATAAAGACAATTGAAAGTGCGCAACGAAGAAAACACAGAGAGAAAGACAATTGATAAGTTTTTTGTGAGAAGTAGGGGGTAAGGATATGGAGGTGTGGAGGATATGACATGTTCAAAAAGTGACGCGCGCAAAGGAGTGAAGTTCAATTTTAAGAAGCAACATGGTAAAGCAACAAAAAGCCAGAAACTCATTCCTGTTTATCAACTAACTAAGAGTTTAAATTGCATGCAAGGCCATGCAAACACTGAATTATGCAAAAAGATATCGTAAGTAACATCGTGCTTTATTAACTCGTGAATCACCCACAGAGAATTTAAAAAAAAACTAAATGTTGTTTCACCCACGTTGTCGTCCAAAATGGTTGACCAAAAATATTGAACTGCATGCATGTGCATCTCTTACTGGACGCGATATCGAATTTGTAATGTGCTTGCTAACTTGAAGATGCACTCAACAAGTACTATTACACAAAATTGAAAAAAGTGAAGTTTAGAGATAAGTTGCGTAAATAATATTTCTTGCATGCAATTTATCTATCTATTGTGCAAAATTTGAAAATTTTTAAAAACTTAGCTGCATATTACAAACATGCCCCAAAATGGTACTCAAACTGAGTCAAAACCCATCATGACCTATCACTTAGTCCGCCAAGATATATGCGCAAAACAGATCATAGCTCGTCACATTAGTTAAGGAAGGATTTCTTAGTATAGGTCATTGGACAAACATGTATAAGTAAAGGTGGTTCTTATGTCACCAATCTTTGTTTTGGATGGCACCGCCAACCATTTTGGCCCAATGGTGTACGACCTCTGAAGAATGTGGTATATGTTACATTATAACTTTGTCTTTGTTTTTGAAAGGTAGTGGTGGCTTAAAGCACTAGTACACAATACATCGGTCCGCGAGTGACAACATAAAATCCGCACCATTTCGGAGGCTGCCAATTTTTTATTTCAACGACGTCCCTGATTGTGTGGTGTCTCCGAGTTTTTCTTGTGACGACAAAAACTAGCTGCAAGGCTGGGGCTGTGTACTAGCGGCTTAAACCACCAGTACCTGACCCATATATTACTCATGGGGCCTTCACTACGACCTTTCGAGGCTGTAAACGTAAAAATGGTTGTTGATGAAATTTACCAACGGTGGTGAGCCCCCGAAAGTTGTAGCGCGTTCACGAAAAGGGACGCGATCGATATATGGGAGAACTACTTGTGGCTTAAAGCTAAGATATATCCTTTCCTCAATTTCACCTTTCACTACCTACCTCAAGGATCCAGCGACCTAGCTCAGTTGGTAAGGCACACAAGTGGCATTGAAGAGGCTTTGGGTTTAATCCTGATCGGCCTCATGCACCTTCCTGGGTAAGCTTGGTGCCTGCCACCTAGAGATAGGTCGTTGGTCCCCCCGAGTTACATTGAGCCACGTATCACCCGCGATCATCCCCACAGGGTCGATACCGACCCACAATTGGGTTGCAGTCGTGGGGCTTCATAGATTTATCCCAGCCTGAAAAAAATAAATAATAAAAAAAATGGGGTTGTAGGCTTGGCTATTAGAATTTCATTGGAATACTTGCCCGACCAGACAAAAAAAAATAATGATAATTAAAAAAAAGAAATAATTTTAAATTTGGTAAAAAATTTCGATGTGAACTTGAGGCCAAAGTTGTTCAGTTACTTAAAAACCTAGCTCAGTGGGTACACCAATGAACTGATAAAATATAGACCCGAGTTCGAATCCAGATGATGAAACTTGATGAATAAAATAAAATATTTCATAATTGTCTGCGGTCAGCTCCATGATGATATCTCAAGATCGTCGTCTTGTCAAAAAAAGAAAAAAGAAAAACAAGTTGTTCAGTTTATTTATCTGCATAACATAGTTGTTTTTCAGAGTTTGTGGATTTTTTTGTTGGAACCTTCCGTGGTCCATGCACGGCTGGGCCGCCTAGGAAAAGAGGTTGACCCATGCGGTTCGGTTGGTAGTCTAGGTTGTAGGGTTTTCAAACCCTATAACCCCAATTTTTTTTCTCGAAACCGATAAGTTTTGCGCATTTTTTTAAATGAAAAAGGAAGATGGTAAAATGAGAAATTAGAAAGAGAATTCAAACTCTCTCTACTTTAGTGAATTTTCGGCAATTCCTAAATATTTCCCTACTGCCACCCTTTCTTAACGTTTTTTTTTTTTTTTTGAATTCAAAATACTTTATTGAATTTACTATGGCGGTTCTGTATCTTTTTTGCTATTTTTCTTAATGAACAAATCAATTTGATTGAAATCCTCATTGCAAATGAAATTACTAGTTTATAATAATAAATAGAACTATCAACAAAATAATATAAAGAAGATCTTGTTAAAAAAAAAAAAAAAAAAAAGGAACATCTTCTTTATATTCTAAATTAAATATTACATATATACTCTAAATATTCTATCAATGAGGCAATCTCGATATTACCTAGATGAGGTATTTATGGAACTACAGTGTTTATCAAAATTTTATGCTGATATTTCTTCTCTTAAGAGATAACTACAATACTCTTTGCAAGGTACGGTACTGTCCTCTGACAAGAAGACAATCGAAATCACATCAATAATCTCTATTATTGATGTGATTTCGTCTGCCTCCAAGAGACCCGCCAAGACTCATTTGCATGACAATTGTTTTTGGGAGAAAAAGGGAGGTTTGGGTGGTGGCTGTGGTGCGGGACCACCACCCAATGTCATCAACGCATTTTGTGTTGCCGTTTCATATAAATCTCGTGAGTTGTCTGAAACAACAACAGAAATAGTTTTGCGCTCGTGAGAGAGAGAGAGAGAGATAGATAGATAGATAGATAGATAGATAGATAGATAGATAGATAGATAGAGAGAGAGACCATGCAAGTGAACTTTTTCTTTTTTTCTTTGTGAGCAGGCGTACCTTCACCGAAAAAACACTTTTTTTTTGCTTTTTCATTTCCAACACGGGATTCATGAAAACATAACAAAACAAATTGTTAGGTTTGCACGAAATGTATTCATGATTATGATAGTACGTTTTTCAGGCCTCCTCCAGGAACAAAATTATACGTGAAGGAAAACAACCGCAAAAAAAAAAATCAAAAATTAGTTTTTGAGAACCACTGGAATTGGCGAGGAGAAAAGCAGGTTTTTCCACATAAAATCATTACCTGGTGAAGCAGCGTATGTTCAAGAACTGAAATATCTCATTTTTTTGTTATCTAAAAAAATCATGTTTATAGTCCTATAAGATGTATAGCACGATGAACGTATCTGGGGGGAGGTTCGCACTCTCAAACATGTTTTCAGACATATTCTCCCATACCTGAGCGAACATATTATTTTTTACTGTTTATTTTATTTTTTTCCTCATTTTTTAATTTCAAACTCTTGTTTGGCTAAGACTTTGAAGTTGTACCTCAAGCAAAAGTTGTTTGTATTCTTATTTTAAATAACATATATTTTTTGCTAAGGGTTTTATTGTTAACGTCAAAATTGATTTATAGTCCTATAAAATTAGTTTTCGCAGATTTTGGTTTTACCTAATTGCTGAAACTGACGTATAGTTCTATAAATGAGTATTCATCAAAATGCATTTTTTTTTACAACTTATAAGTTTGCCTTGTAGTCTTTAAAAATTATCCTATTTGAGCTTTGTTTTTTGTAAGTCTACTTAGAACGACTTATAGCCATATAAAAGGATTTTGCAAGAAAGGGTTTTCTTTCACATTTGAGGAACAATTGACTTTTCACCTTGTTTTTTGCCTCCTTTATCGAAAAACAGTTAAAAACGTTCTTTTTGTGTAAAAAATAAGAGTTTGATTTTTGCTTTTTCATTCTATATAAAATGTGAGGTTTTGTCGTTTTGTTATGTTTTCATGAATCCAGTATTTTCTACGGCCCGGGGACGGAGGTGCGCAGACGGACTGGGCACCCCAACCTCCGGGCGCCCCCCCTGTCTGGCTGACACGGCGTTTCCTTGACCGTGACTGTCACAGTCATGACTGCAGGGTTGCGGTCGTGGCCGCAGTTGATTCGTAGGCATTGAGCAGGATTGCTAATGTTCATATGGGGAGGGGACCAAAGGGGAGGCACAACGACTGACCCATTGAAGACGCTTGGTCCTGATGCTACCAGCTGACCCCTGACCGGTATCGCCCACCTGCTATAGCAGATATCGCACCTGCTGGTGGGTGTAGCTCCCGCATGTTCCCTCGTTGGAGGCTTGAAGTGTAGTCCCCCGCACGTCGTATTGATTGATTGATTGATTGATTGATTGATCGATTGATTGATTGATTGATTGATTGATTGATTGATTGATTAATTGATTGATTGATTGATTGAATGACAAAGTCGCGGGCATCAGCGCGCGACAATGTGAGAGAGCGGGAAAGGCAGTGGGAGCGGGGCAGGCAGTGGGAGCAAGAGGCAGCAGGAGTGGGAGCGGGAGAGACAACGGAAACATGAGCGGGAGAGGCAGCGGGGGAGGCAGGGAGAGGGGGAGGGGGAGGCAACGAAAAAGGGCAGATTGTGTCTTGAAATAAACAGAACCCCGCGAACGTGGCAAGCAGCATAACAGGGCATGCATACATGATTGCCTAAGAGGAAAGACTGCAACACCTTTGCACATAACAATCCATACATCATGTGAAATCAAAACACTCATAATTGGGGTGAAACCACAGACAGGAAGTAAAGAAGCAGCAAGGCAACAAGACAACAAGGTAGACATTGTCAACAACGCAAGTAACAAAAAAACACAAAGCGAAAAAAATAAAAATTGATGATAGATTGTTTCGTCGGAGTTGCACCGACTCGTCAGGAGGCTGAACCCTTGACAAGCTGAGGAATCTCCGTATTTGATGGTTTGGGTCATGAGACCTTTGACCCTTGTTTAAAGCAGACTGTCCCCAAACGAAACGTAGCAGTAGGCAGCAACCCTGTGGAGCACCAGGCAACATTGTAGAGGCAACACGACTGCACAACGCCAAAAATGACTGCAAGGAACGACATGGCACGCATGGCATGCAATGCGGTAACCGTGTAGTGAAGCACAAGACAACACAATCAAGGGGGCCACACTGCAAGGGACGACAGGGCAAGCGAACCAGCAGCTTGACAACCGTGGAGCGGAGCACACGGCACCAACAACGAGGCAACCAACCTACAAGGCACACAAGCGGCAAACACGAAAGGCACGACCAGCGGATGATCAGCAAGCGAGCGGAGTAGCAAAGCGCAAGGCAACACCAACAACACGGCCACACCAAACAGCGAACACAACAATTTGAAGATAGCCGCATGCAAAGCCAGCGGGATAGGCAGCAAGGCAGCGACAGAGCGCTGACGAGGCAGTCCACACATCCAACACGGAGCAAACCAGCGCACGACCTACTCACATCACGATTGAACCTTGCAGACTGTTGATTCCCACCACCCACTAAGCCCAACCCACTAAGCCAGGGGGTCACTCCGACGAACACCAATCATCACCCACAGGCGACACAGACATCCCGAACTTAGCGGCCCCCATAAGAGTGCAGTAGGCACTCCAAACGAGGAACCACCGACTGTTTGGCACTACTTAAGGGTGCTCAGTTGGGTAAGTAAAAATACTTAGAAAAAATTAGAGGAAGGACAGACAACCGGAGAAAGACTGACATATATAAAACTGATTGTGTGTGGGGGGGGGGGCGGCGGGGTGTGTGTGTGTGTGTGTGTTTGTGTGTGTGTGTGTGTG
>BFEA01000012.1:2268775-2328330 GCA_003427395.1 Chara braunii
AGAGAGAGAGAGAGAGAGAGAGAGAGAGAGAGAGAGAGAGAGAGAGAGCACGGGCAGTGATCTGTGATTACGGACCTACACGGGCCTGCCCCATTCACCAAGGAAAAAACGGAGCAAGCGTTGACCTTCGGGCAAAAAAAAAAAAAGGTTATATTCGAATACAACAATTTTTTCTTCGTGAAATTGAAATAGAATTCATATACATATTATTCGAATAGAACACATATGCGTATTATTCGAATAGAACGCGTATGTGTAATATTCGAAGTGTCGTTCTATTCGAAGTAAAGGGTCTAACTTTCAAAAAACTCATTTTTTTGAAAAACTTCAATACAACGCATATGCGTTATGTTCAGGGGAAAACGGGAGTTAGTAGACTATCGCTTTAGCGAAGGTTTTCATTAAGCGAGCGATATGGATAGGAGGTGGGATGACTGATGAAAGTGAATTAAAAGGGTTTAATACATGGCTTGTTTTTTTAATTAGGTTATACGACCTTGGCAAGTTGGACTCTGGAGCACACGTAGGTCCATATGCTTAGGGTTGAGCGTGTGGTGTGATAAGTATTGTAACAAGCACTGCAAAGGCTCTCGAGAGAGAACCGGTGGTGATGTCTGTAAATAATGGGTTTGAGCCATTTGTGAGTTGTTGAGTGACATCTACGGATACGGTTAAGCGGTGAAGGTTACTCGGTTGGAGATTTGGGTGATCCGAAGTTAAGTCTTTGTTTTAAGCATACATATATAAATATATATATACATATATATACATATATATACATATATATATACATTATTCATATCTGTCTTTTTTATTTTTTATGTGCTCGTAGTGTGGTTTGTCTAATAACTTATTGGCAATGCACGTATGGATTGCCTTCCATTCAAGATGACATAGAATTTGCGTGAAACCCACGTTCAACATGGGACTGGACGTAAATGGGGTGACTTCCTTCTATGGAAGGTGAAGGGAGTCAGTATGTGTAGCTTGTTTCCAATGGAAGTGCATTCTTGATTGTTAGTCCATCGTTGAAGCTTAAGGAGGCAGTTATCAATTTTGACAATGGTAGTGAGACCCATGTCGGAACTATGTTCCTGATTCATTAGTGGGGTATCGTTACATTTCCTCTGAATAGGAAAGTAACTATATTATCAGGTAAAAGAGGAGGAAGGGGTTTGTTACCTTCCTTAAACATTAATAGCGAAGTGGGGCAACTACTTCTTAGTAGAGACAGTTCTGGAGTAGCAACTCATACTCGTCTCGTGTTAATAGGGTCACCATATTTGTAAGAGTGTGGATTCGTTATTCGTTGCTTTAATAGGTATGAATGAGGTTGTCCAGCTGACCGTGATAGATTCGGTAAGGTGCAAGCACCGAAATCGGAGGGAGTTGCGGTCAGGTTTGATCTTTAGAGTGGGGCTCAAGAGTCAAGATGTTATCCCAAAACGATTACACCACCCCTCAACATTATATGCTTCACTTAAGAGTTGAAGGAGTAACAACTGTATTATGTTATTTACTCATTGGTAGTTTTATTTTTGTCTTATAGAGCCAACAATATATCCTTGAAAGTTTTATTTTGCATTATTGTCGCAGAATTGACAGATAGGCAAATATTTTGTTTAGTTTTCCTAAAGCAGGTTGTGTCATTCTATCACATTTCTAGCAAACATTTTGCGTTTATCATGATGTCAACTATTATTGTGAGTTCGTGCTATTTACCTAGGATTGTATCACGCTTTGGATTTATGATTGGAGTTTTTGTTTACATGGTTTGTATATGCCGTATCCTTCTTTGATGTGAAAGTGGTATTTGTTTCAAATTGCTGTTTGAACCATGTTTTAAAAGTCAAGTATATTTATCAATATATATTTGTAATATTATATTAGTTGGGATTCGTGTAAGCATGAGTGAGTATTCGTTTGTAGACTCTCTTTGATATCGTTGTCGTTCTGAATGGGTTCTCATGCACGCTCACATGATGAGTGTTGGGGTGTTTTAGTGCGGTATATTTTATAATTTTTATTTGCTTAGTTACGTGATTCCTTTCGAGTTCCGACCCTAAAACCTCTAGTTGTTTGTTCAACAGGTAATGGGGTCGAGAGATCTCAAGATGGATAGTTCGCAAAGGACGATCGAGGTCGAGAAACTCGCCTAATTGCTTGATCTCCGAGATTGGGAGCGAGTAAACCTACCCAATGATTGATATCGAATTTTTCATGGGTTATCATGTTTCCGACTTCCTCGATAAGTTTAGACAGATAGTGTCTCATTACAAGTGGAATGAGAAGCATATGTTGAGCGAGATTATAAAGAATATTCATATAGATTTGAAGGAGGAAGTTAGTGGGTTGATTAGAAGAGCCAAGTCATCATGGAGTAAATTCCAAAATGACATGTGGGAAACATACTGACTAGGTGAGGAAAAACTAACAAAGGAAGATCTTGAGAGTGTAGATCGGTACAGTTATGTGTTTGTAGAGTAGTTTCTAGCAGAGTTTGATCGCGTTTTCCGCAAAGTCTGGGCATTGTCAAAATATGACAAGTGGTTCGCTTTCCTTATTAATTTTTTGAATGTAGAGCAACAAGATCTGATTCGCGGGACATAAGGAGGTTTGTATGGAATAAAATCCGAAATAATTTTGTACAAGGGGATTTCGATGAACACCTCTATCATACTTTGCAATCAGCAAGGAAAAGAAAGGAGTCACAAAATTATGGCAAGAAGCAGCTTGATAAAAGGAAGAGTGTTTTTGGAGCGGGCACCTCTTAGGGTATGAAAGGTGGACTTCAGAAGGACACCAAGATGATGAAGTGGGATCGTAAGTAGAGTAAAGAAAAGAAAGTCGAAGCATATATTGAGAGAAAAAAGGTTCAGACCGGAGTAAGGAACGTCGGGACTCATACCTGTGAGAGGACGATTGACGTTCCAAGCAGGAAGGCAAAAGAAAAGCGAGGGGGTAAAAAAAAAACTAATATAGCCTCACCTCCCAGTGCTCTCACTACATCTGATCCTTAAAAGGATTGTGATGGCAATGATGCATCGTCAACTGGAAGTTGAACAGGGCGGAAGAATAACAGGAGGCGTGAACGGTGGGCAAGGATAGTATGTGGTTGTTGTGGAAACATTGGTCATACCCCTCACAAATGCAAGATGGCAAAAGAAGGAGTTGAACGGTGAGACCATTTGCTTTAGATAAACTTCAAGTTTCTTGATAGTTACCGCCACCTCGCTTAGCTCATTTATAGCAAGAAAAGGTAGAGTAATAAAGGTGGTTTTGGAATGACTTATAATAAACAGTCGGAGTGTTTTGACGGTGCGGAAAGCTCAGTGCTAGGCTGATTAACGATTATTTGTTCGTATTGCTTTTAAGTTAAGCCTTTGAGGTTTTTCTCTGATATATAAAATTCACCTTGTATATAATTTTAATTTTGAGTGTAGATCTTCTATTGTTTTATATAATTAGATTGCCCGTACGTTTTGGATCTCAATATTCACTCTTTAAGTTTTGACTCAGTTTTGGTTGGATGAAAGTGGAGATTCTCTATGGTTAAAGTTCTTCATACGTTTGACGTTCAATCATCGCTGCGAGAACACTTGGGATTCGCTTATTGTATGTTAGTCGATTGTGGCATGTACGGTACGCTGTACAAGGTCATTTATTTACCATTGAAACTTCGATCTGTGATGACTCGAGACTTGAAATAATTCGAATCTTTTTGGAAGTCATTTTGGTATGTTTTTTTTATGTCTCCAGTTTGCAGATTTGTGCGCATTCTGGTTGGTATTAACATTCTCACTATTGTGACTTTGTGATTATTTCTGTTTTTTATTTCTAACTGTATTACGAGAAAGAAAAGGGTCAGAAAGTGTGAAGGAAAATGTCACAAATTGTGACTGAAGTGTGTTCAGAACGTACAGGGTTCGATGAAATGGAAAGAGTGTGATTATCAGTGAGAATTATTTTTGGCGACTTTAAGAGTCTAGAAATCGTATCGAGTTATAAATGAGGACGAGGTCATGCATGAGGGTGGCCTAAGTTGTTATTTTAGGAAAAGAGATTTACTAAGAGATTCATCATCCGCCTAGAGTCGGCAACTCCACTCTATATGGTTCAGAGTTGTCGGTGAGGGTGTCGTATGTGGCAAGGAAACTCGCCTTATTCTTAGACCCCCTTTTTTATCTGTGGTTGTGAGTTGTGGGTGGTTTTGTGTATAGCAAAGGATAAGGAGAGCACCGCCTTGAATCGGCATCCCCGCTTAGCCCAGTTTCGTAACAGTTGGTGAGGGAGTCGTCTGCTGCAAGAAAAATCGTCTGATTATGGGACCCTTCACTTAACTTGTTATGGGTTGCATAGTCTGCGGCAGTGATTTCCACGATTGTGAAAAGTAAGGTTTGACTAACAGCCGGTGGAGGTGTCGTCTGCGGCAGGGAAACTTGAACCCTTCACTTGGTTTGTTTTGGCTGAAAGTAGCATTATCAGCGATTGTGAAATTTTGAGAAGTGAAAGGAATGAATTTTATTTGTAAGAAAAAATATGCCAGCTTGCTCGTTGAGCAAAGCTTGTGGATGAAATTGACAGAGTGTAACAAAAGTGAAAAACCTTACTTACAAAAGTAGGATTCGCGGGCAAAAGAGGTGAATTTATTGATTTTGAAGGTTTAATTAATACCTTTGCCAATTAGTTTTTGTGTGACGAAAATGAATGGTGTGTCTATTACAACAATTGTTTGTGAGGTTGGGCTTAACGGGGCCTAACCCATAAAGTGCATCTGTGGCCTGCACGACGAGGTCGATCAGGCTAGCCATTTGGTTAGCCATAAGATTGAGGTGCTACATTGTTACTTATACACACCCTCGTACGAGTACGAATCATACTCTTGTACTCATACGCTACTCGTACGACTTTTTTTTTTATTATAAAAATCCGGTATTGTTTTTATTTTTTCCCTCAAATTATAATAAGAATTTGCAGATAATGCTTAGTCAAATGTTGCTTGTTTTGTGTAATTGCATAACATATTTGTTTTTCGGATTTTCTTTATGACTTTTTTTTTTTTTTTTACGGGGGCATACAAGGCGTACAGGTTCCTGTACAAATATTACTTGTACGTTTCGTACGGAAACGCCCCATACGTGTACGTTCGGTAATGAAGTTGAAGTGTTTGATTATCCCCACGATGGGGTGTCCTCTTAAAATGGGTCCGCAAAGGTTGTGTAAGTGAGTTGAGTTCGGATGATCATTGTGGTGAAGAAAGGACGCCACAAAGATCAAAATATTGAACCCTCACCCACCACCGAGTCTGAGTTTCTGTTTGCGTGATGAGATGATTTGGATGCTCGGCGCGATAAAATATAGCTTGAAGGTAATGAGGGTAGTGTAGTCTTGAGATTGACCTTATTGGGTTTCATGTCTATGATTATAGCTAGTGGCAAGCTAGGCTACCAGACGGGTCGCCCTAGTGGTTGCATTGTTTTTAAGATAAATGGTCTAGTCACATGCCCAATCGAGAGAGAAGTAGTTAAATAACTTGTTCGTGTATAACTATGACAAAGAGTTGAGCATTGTTTCTGAGATGAATTGCCTAACTCAATGCCTTATGTAAGATGGAATAAAGGGTTAATTAATTGGAGGTTCAATCAACTACTTGCACGAAAGATAACTTTGGATTTTTTGTGAAAGACTTATCTTGGTCGTATGTGTTAGTTTGATTGTAAGTCTAGCCTAAGTTATCTTCTAATAAATAGTTGCTTCAAATGTTTGTTACAAAATTAAATTATGTCCAACTCTCTGATTTAGTAAAAAATTTGGCAGCACTCCCTTTAGAAAAGTAGGTTTCCTAAATTTATACTCAACCAGATATGAACTCAAAAACAAAACATGTAATTTGCTAAAACAAAATTCAACTAACTCTTTAGATTTGTAGAAATTTCGGCAACACTTCCCATAACAAAAATGTTTTTCCAAAATTTGTACAAAACTAAATACGCATTATAAAAATAATTAACACTTTACAAAGTCAAAATTTGTCAAACTTTCCAATTCAGCAAAAACTTGGGCAACATTTAGTATAAAAAAATAGGTTTCCCAATTTTTCACTAAGTTTTTTATCTTTTATTTAGTTTACTATTACTTATGAAAATATATTTTCTCTAGAGGGAAATGCTGCCGAATTTTTTCATAATCTTCTGATACCATTTAAAGATGAATTTATACTTAGTTTTGTGATAAGTTGGAGTGTGATGTGATATGGGGGTTTATTATCCATACAGTTAAAAATTAACTTTGAGAACTGGTCTGTGTTGTATTGCAAACTCTCTTTGGTCACTTTGATTCAAAACCTTTTAGTTTTATCCTGATCCTACGATGATATTTTTTTGTTTTTTTTTTTATAATAGGTTGGTTTACGACTGAACTCAGATTGATTATCTCAGCTCAACCTAAAGCCTTAGCCTCGATGCTTTATTTTGTTTCTTGGGATTTTCATCTAAATTATTTTTAATGGTCATTTTAAGGAACCGAGTACCTTTTATGGAAAGTTGGACAATGGTTGGGGTTGTACATGTGAGGCATGTCTGAGTTCCTGGGAATGGTAAAGTGAACTGCATTGGTGTCTAGCAATATGACGTTTTGCGGGTATGTATGTTCATGCAGGTTAGTGTTTGGAGTTTGATGTACAAGCCACACGTTGCAGGTAGTCAGAATGACAACCATATGTCGCATGATCTATAAACTTGATGGACTATATTTTATCATTTTTATTTTATATCAAGTAGCAATGAATATGTGGGTGTTGGGATACTTGTCTGTTTATTTACTAATTTGCTTATTAAGTTTTATAGTTAGACGATGATGTTCATGGTTGTTGCCAAAGGCAAACCCCTTGACAATGTCCAAGGTCTGCGAAGATGGAGCCTTTTTTTCAGGGTCAGAGACGTGTGGCCGCCACTAAGGGCCGAAGCCCGTCAACCACATATTCAGGGTGCGGAAGAAAGGTAGGTCTCGAAATTGCATCTGCGATTTCCTAGCGACAAGAGATTAACCTCTCAAGACGTATGTAAGTCGACGCTTGAGTGTCGAAAGCGATCCTCAAAATCATTGAGGACCACATGGTTAACCATATACTACGACATTCTTGCGACTACTTGTGCATTCAGGCATTGATAGTTGATGTGACAAGACATACGTCGTCGTGATATTTATTTAGAATCTCGCACATGATACCTATATATTTTTGTCGTCAAAAGTTTATGGGTCGGATATAAAAAGGGCTTAGAGACGATTTACGTGTGAAACTTTTTTTATATTTGTGAATTGTATCGCATGGTTAGATGGACCGTCCTAATCGACCGGAGTAGAGTCGCGCTTGGGACATCAGCCCCAAGAGCATCGGCTCACGTGCAGGTCCGATTAAGGCGCTCGGCCACGTGGATGTCGTATGCGACAACGTACGAGAAACGCCCTCGACTGGACCACCTTTACGATTGCACTCGAGCAACTTTCGCACGTGGTCCCTAGTTCTGCAAAGATACACCTGTCCAAAGGTGGTGACAACCCCTTGGGATGAGGTAAGTTGTACCTCGTGTGACCCCTATCCTGACGTAGGGGTTTGAGAGAGGTGTTGCTGGCGCACTCCGCCGAAGCGGCAAAAGCTCCACTGCGATAAAAGTCCTACAAAATCTTACGTGACGCAGCTGGGAGGGTCCACTTATGGGACCAATGCGCTCGACACCGGGGCAACCATATGACTGGAATGCGTAACAGAACGGGGCTACGATAGACAATTACAACCAAACTTTGTCATCCAAACGGGAAAAAAAAGGTTTGAACAACTTAGTTGGATAGAGCCTGAATCTCTACTTATAACTGGTCTACTCATTTTCTACTCGAAGTAGGAGCTAACTTAGTAGGTTCATGAGTGGATCGACAAGTTCTAGATAAGGGGATCGAGTTCATCCTGCCTCTGGGTTAAGTGTTTTTGGTAGGAACCGAGGCAAACCCCACACTGTTAACTCCGCCTCCGATCAATCGAGGCTTGAATTTGTGACCTCGACATTAGAAATAAATAGGATTAAGTAGATAGGCTCCTGCCGTGACAGGAGTCTAACAGTTGCCTGCACGGAGAATCAAAGGTAATTCAAAAAAATATATTTTTTAATGATATTTATTAAATTTATTTTTCTAGTATTTCTATAATCATCTTATTTGAAATACTATCTAAGAATTGTGAAAGGTTTCTTGGTATATGGAAAAGAAACAATACATTCACCTACCATAAACTTTGGAGCACCGAGAACGAGCATCATCGCTTCTCAACCGAGCAACCAATCGAACAAATAAATAAATTTTTCGCTATAACGTGGAAAGGTACACCAAACATAAGAGAGGTCCGAACCCGGCACCTCTATTGCCATAAGTCCTTTAAAAAAAAAAAAAAAAAGCCAACAAAAAAAAAAAAAAAAAAAAAAAAAAAAAAAAAAAACTACGAGGGCAAGATCTAGTTACAAATGTAACTATACCATAATATTTGAACTACGGCTAGTAAAATGAGGATTGAATAAGACTACAAGTGAGTATCATTCATCATAAGTTTTTTAATATTAAAAATCATTAATATTCTTACGATCACTATTATTTTATGATTTAAGAATGATTTTTTCCTAAACCAAGGTGCAAATCCTTTTAACAATAGAGGTATCGATTGTAGCATTGATGTTTGGCAAAAACGCGTGAAGATTCAGGCGAATCTGACCACCAATACGACTAAAATCGCAATTTACAAAGTTAGTAAGGAGAAGTGTTATGGCTAGGTAGATGGGAGCAAGAAGGAGAAGAAAAACGAGCGCAAGTGTGTCAGTGAGCACTACAGAGAGCAAGGAGGCCAGCGTGCAAATGTGAGCGATAGTGGAAGCAAGAACCACACACGAACGAGCGCATTTCAGAGCGCAGACCAACACGCGAGCACCAACAAGCGATCGTGAGTGCATCATGCCAACATGTAGCAAGTGCACGAACGGGGAGTAAAGCGCTAGCATGCGAGCAAGCAAACACGAGCACTAAAGCACATGTTGGGCGCAACAGTGCAAAGATCAACTCAAGCAAGCAAGCTCACTGGTAGTAGTAGGCGCTAGGACAGAAGCGAGCATCAGTATACAAATAAGTAAGTCATCGTGAAAGATAGTAAATACGAGTGGTGAAGGAGAAGGAAACAAGTAGTCTGTGAAAGAAGGAATTCACCTGCTTTGCGCCCTTCTTATAGTCAACAAGGACGACATTCCGGGCATGAGTTTTGGGATCTTGTACACGAGTTACTAAGGGACTCTCCGCATTTACCTCAATGATCGAAGAGTGATCACCCAAAAAGAACGAGGGCAGACCAAAGTCAATACTAAGAACGAGGCTAAGAACGAATCTTCCAAAAACAACAGCTAAGGTAACTGGAAGTTCTTTTTTAATTCTTATTATTTTAATTTCATTATTATTATTAAAGATTGGGTCGAGGACGAACCAGAGTCTTATTGATAAAATGATGTTAATTCGATCACTCGCTTGAGTAAAAGTGAGAACAAGTGCGTTTTCATTTTAGTTGAAAGAGAAGGGGGAAGGAGAAGTGTGAATGCAGGATCCGGAACCAGACAAACGAGACGAAAGGAGATTGGTGCATGAGCACATGAGAGACATGATGCATGCAAAGAAGAAAGATGAAGAGTTGTGAAGGAGGTGAGGACGAGGAAAGTGAGCACGAGGAAGTAGAGCACGTACCTCGCTAGCAACCATACTCTCGTAGTAAAAACCCTCACTTATTATAGACCTCTCAAGTCATTATGTAGAGACAAAATTCGAGTTAAACTTAATGGAGGCAGTCGTCACTGTGGTCACGTTCTTCTATATAGTACAGGTATGAGCCTCGATGCTAATGGTAGGGCGACGGTTTGCTCGATTTAAAATCAAGAGGTCGCTCGCTCCTCGGGTTAAAACTTTGTTTCAATGTTTGTTTTTTATTCCCATTAGAATTATCAGTTCTTGCATCTAAGATTGTGTGTTAATACTATACGATTGCTTTCATTTCTCTTTCAAATACTAATCAATTTATGATGATACCTGACTGCGATTGGGCACAGGTAACGACACAGGAAAGAGAAAGCGGATATGTGAGATATATAATTAATAGTAATAGTAGTAGACGGAAAAAAGTAGAAGGGAGTGAGAGAGAGATGTATGGGCAATGCGTGGGGGCCAGGCGTGTGGAAGGGGAAGAGGGACGTGTGTAGATTAAGAAGATTGTGCGGGTGGATAAAGAACAGAAACGCGTGTGAAGGAAAATAAAGCATGTAGCCAGAGAGGAGGTTTTGGAGATACAAAAGACGAATGCTTAGCAAAAGAGGGCAAGGAAATGTGTGAAAGAGAGGCACGACGGACGCACAAGCTGGCGATTGGGGAAATGGAGAAGTGAGCATAAAGACGGAAAATACGCACGCGGGGATAAAACAACTAGCACAAAAGAGAGAAAGAAAGACAGAAAAGAGAGAGAGTACTCACCTTGGCAGTGCAACACTGATCGCCGACCCCCGAAACATAACGCACTGATCTTGACTGTACCGGATCGGAAACATAGCTTGTATACATTCATTATCGTTATTTTATAACTACTATTTTTATGATAATGATCATTCTCATTCGCATTCTTATTCTTATTCTTATTATCATTTTTATCAGGGTTACGACCCCGTACGTACGGAGGCCGCTAGGCGGACCTCCGTACGTTTGAGCGTTCGGGGGCCAAACCTGGGGTCTGAACCTGAAGGGGTTCGGCCCCCGCCAAAAATGATTTTCACACCTAAAAATAATTTTTTTTTCTGATTTTTTTTTGCATTCTCGATGATGTTAGGTACATGCCTAAAACTTTTGAAGTCATTTTGCTAAGCCAAAACAAAATAAAAAAATTCCAAAGATGGAGGTGTCAGAAATTGCTCGCCCACTTACAAAGTTTTTTTTTTTTCACTTTTAACTTTTTGTTTTCACTTTATTTTGGAGCCTAGATAATTTTATTATTTTTTGAAACTTTTTTCATGAGTTTTTCATTATCTTTATATAAAATTTCAGGGTTTTTGAATGTGCCAAAAACAAATAAACAATCGTCAAAGATGGCGATGTCGAAAACAAGCTTTCGCGCTCAATAATTTTAATTCCCTAATTTTTATTTTCATTTTTATTTATTTTTTTATTAGTATTTATTTCTTGTAGTTTATTTTTTTATTTTAAATTTGGTAAGGAATTTTTATGTAATACTCAGGCAAATATTATTTATTCTATTTTCATGCATAACATATGTTTATATATATATATATATAGGTTTACCAGGTCGAACGTACGAAGGCCCCTAAGCTGACCCCCGAACGTTCGGGCGTTCGGGTCCCCGTATGAGGCCCGAACTTGAAAGGGTATGGACCCCGCAAAAAATTATTTTGGCACCCAAGGTTTTTTTTTTTTTTTTTTAATGTTTTTTTGTTAGTTCTTTGTGATTTAAGGAATCTCCAGCTTAATTTTGAAGTCATTCTGTTCAGCCAAAAAACAATGAAAAATCCTCAAAGGTGGTGGTGTTAAAACTTGCTTGCCCACTCACAAATTTGTTTTTTCTCTCTTTTCACTTTTTGTTTTTCCTTTATTTCGGGGCATACAACAATTTATTATTTTTTCAAACTTTATTCGTAGATTCTCTATTATGTAAGATACACATATATAAATTTTCATAGCATTTCTCACAGCCAAGAAAAAAATAAAAATCGCTAAAGATGGCGGTGTCGAAAACGTGCTCTCCCACTCAATAATTTAATTCTCGTTTTGTTTTTTTTAATTTTTATTATTATTATCTATTTTTAGTATTTGATTTTTATTTCAAATTTGGTAAAGAATTTGGATATAACGTTGACGCAAATGTTGTTTAGTTTATTCGTCTGCATAACATTTATATTTTTCATATGTATATATATATATATATATATATATATATATATATTTTAAATCCTCGTTCAGCCGAACGGGCGAACGCATCGAGAGAGGGTGCCGAACGTCCGGGCGTTCGGCCCGTCCCGAACACCGACAACCCTATATATATATATATTTATTCGTGTTCGGCCCGAATGACCGAACGCATCCCCACGAGATCACGTACGTTCGGGCATTCGCGTTTGGACATTCGGCCCGTCCCGAACGCCAATTACCCTGATTTCTATTATAATAATTTAATTATTATAACATTTTAATTGTAGCTATGAAGAAAAATGAGCATGGAAAAAGAATCACCAGTGGATAACGAGAAGCAGAGCACTAAGAATGCAAAGATTGCAGAAACAACATGACGAACAAGTAAGAGGAAGAAGAATGCAGAGGAAAGAAGAAAAACGAAGAAGAAAAAAAAGAGGAAAAACACGTACATGTATTATTGACCTTTTGCTGACTATTGTGGTTGTATCGAATCAAAAGGTAGCCAATTATACGACAGTCTTCTTTTTAACTTAAGTGCCTTACCCTCCATTATTCTTAATTTAAATCTCCTTGGAAAAAAAATAGAAATATATAATAAATATGAAAATATTTATTATGTGAAGAAAAAAAAGGAAGAACATACAAATTTATCCAAAAACGTACATGACGCTCTTTTCTCTTGATCGTTGACTCCCTTTGTTGTGACCTATTACTCAATTATTAGTCCAAAAAATATTAGAGTTGTATAGTATCATATGTGACAAAATAATTGAAAATATATTTTATTTAATTAGTGATAAAAAAACTATTTTGTTTTATGTTCACTTAACACAAAAATAACTTGAATACCTAAATGCAAAAAATGTTTGAGAAAGTTTTCTTACTTGCACTTCTTAGATCATTAACCCGAGTTCCCACACATTTTATGTAGTAAATAAAAAAGTGTTGGGGTAAACAAAAGTTCAAGTGTCATAACTTTCATGATTGTTAATTTTCATTTCATTGCAGGAAAATTCTACAATAAATAATTAGATGTATTAAAAGTTTCAATATATCAAGAGAAAAGAGGGGCGAAAAAAAAAAAATTATACAAAAAAAAAAAAATCAAATCAAATGTCTATGATTTTTTTTCTTTTCTGTGACTCACTACTCAACCATTAATATAGGAAGAGTTAGAGTTCGTATAGAATCACATATAGTAAACTCCAGTGGTGATTACGTGTTTGACCTTATGTTTATTCAACATCGAAATGACTTGATAATTAAACTTAAAAAGCAGTCAAGGAAAATTTGGGATGATTGCAAATTTAAGGTTGTTATCTCTAGTATCCATACGTTTTATGCAGTAAATAAATAATGCCATATATTGTTTCTTGAGTGAACATAGGGGTGACATACAAATTTATCCCATTATACGAATCCTAATCAGACCATCTTATAATGAGCAATTGAAAGGTGAAGTGCAAATTTATTTTTTATCCATCTTTTCTTGACCACAAACATATTCAGCGTAGTTCGTGAATCCCTATCTCGTATCAATCTATTGACTATTATTAAATAGAAATAAAAATTTTATATTTTGAGAAAAGTAACAACTATAAAATTACGCTACCAGCCATACCCCCTTGATCATCCTATTTTCCTTGGCAGCCCGACCGTGCATATATCAGGGAAGATCCCATAAAAAAAAAACTATGTTATACAGAAAAATAAATTGAACAACATTTGTCTTAATGTCACATCAATTTTTTATTAAATTTTAAATTAAAAAAATAAAAAATAAATTTTATTTACCTATGTTTTTTTTTTTTTTTTTTTTTTTTTTTTTTGGCTCGGCCGAACAAGTGGTTCCGGGTTACTCTAGTAGCCTAGCTATAAAATGAATTACAATCAAGTCCACATATGTATTTCAAGTTAGAGAAGATGTTTTTATTTATTTTTTCCGTGTTGAATGATTCCACATACATAGTTATCATTTTTCATTAGGGGAAAATGACAACTATACTTGAATAAAATTAACAACTGTAAAATGAAGTGCAATTGAGTGTAATCCCTTTGAGAAAGAAAAATGGCATGAGAAGTTGTTATGGTATGGTGCAGCCTTGGACAGGGGTAAGTTGTACCTCACACCCCCCTATCCTGACGTGGGGGTTCGTGAGAGGTATGGCTGGTGCACTCAGCCGGAGCAGCGAAAGCTCCACCACGAAGAAGTCCTGTACAAATTCTACATGACGTGGCCGGGAGGGTCCCCCTGTGGGACCGATGCGCTTGACAACTGGATGAGGGCTGTTCACTTCAAAAACACCCTTACCTCCCCTCCAACTTCAATGTTCACTATTGTGTTTCTTCCCCGTTGAATGATTATGTGTTTGTCATGTGAAGTTGAATTGAAAAAATTCTCGAAATACAAATGGTTGTTATATCTTTTGTTTTTTTTTATGTCTTGTCTTGTGAAGTATCCTCGAATAATATTTGAACTTGAATGACGAAAAGTGGTTTGACATTCATTCATGTTGCCAAGGGGAGATAATATGAGAGGATATTATTGTGGTAGGAGAAATGGGTTAAGCCCTGGTTCCCCTAGACCCTTCACTCCTCGTTAATTTTTACGTTAGTATGATTTTTTTTAATTTTTTTTTGTCTTTAGTGTAAGAGTTGTTATGGTCACCTTGAAAATCTTCAAAGACTTCTATGACACCTTGTCATTGAAGTTGTAGTAGATAAAAATGTGGTTAGGGTAAGGAACTATGTCCTTGCCCCATTAACAATCCCCCGCCTACCCCCAAACTATTGTGTTTTTTTTCTTTGTCTTTAGTGTATGAGTTGTTATGGTCGCCTTGAAAGTCTTCAAAGACTTTTATGACAACTTGTCATTCAAGTTGTAGTAGAGAAAAATGTAGTTAGGATAAGGGACTGTTCCCTTGCCCCATTAACAATCCCCCTTCTACCCCCAAACTATTGTGTATAATATATGTCATTCCTAATCATCCTAATGCATATATATATTTAAGGAGAGATGTCATGAGGATATATTTTTTTGTGGTTTTGTACGCTTAGGGATACTTATGAGGGAGAAGGAGTGTAAGTTAGTCGTGAGGAGAGGTAGGTTATGCATTTGTGACTGCAATATTGTTGTATGTTTTGTGAATGCATACATAGAAAAATGTTATGACAAAGGAAGTCGATGGGGTGGGGGATGTTGCATGAGCATCCAGGCGTTCCACGTATGCAGTGGCCGAGGTTCTCCGATCAGTCGATTACAGGTGGGAGAGTTTATATGGGCGTTGTGGGGGACGATGCTAGAGCGACGATGCAAAGTTCGAATATGGACGTCAACATTCGCGGGGAGGCGGAGACACAAAGAGGGGGCTTTGGCGGGGGAAGTGCCCCCCGCACTGTCGCATCGCCCGATCGCATTGATTTCTCAATGCTGGCAATGGAAGATGGGGACTGTCGGCGGCCCTCCCCCAACGCAGGAGCGCACGACGTGTGGAATGGTCCTGTGGAGGACATTGCCGGGACGCAGACAACGACGGATGGTGATGGACAGTCCGTGCAGGGGATAGCGACTGCAGGTACGGGGGAGACATGAGAAGGTGGTAAGAAAACGGCAATAGCGAGCAATGCCGGTCTGGTTGGAGAGTCTGCCGAGAAAGGAAAGAGTCGGGGCGACAATTGGAGGTTCGATGAAACGTTGGAGCTACTGCAATGCCTCGCGGAAGAGGATGCTATGCACGTCAACAGACGGAGAAGGCAGCAGATGAAGGGAAAGAAAGAGATATGAGTGGGTGGTGTCGAAGATGGTGCAACAAGGCTTGGCGAAAAGGCGTGTAGGGGAGTGCAAGAGAAAGTCTTACTTTCTTGTGGACCAGGCGAAGAAGATCAGGGACTTCCATAACCGGTTGGGCGAGCGGATCTACTGGAACATGGAGAAACATGAGAGAAAGCAGGCCGGGTTGCCCCTGCATTATGAGCGGCAATGTTGGGATGCGATTCAGTGGAAGTTGGGGAAGTCTTTCAGGCCTTGCGACCAAGTGGGGAGCTCTGTTGATGTTCTTGGAGGTGCCACCAGCGCTGTTACATCGAATGTTGAAGGGGGGGGGGGGGGGGGTGAGCGAGGGAACTGTGTCACGTAGGCGAGCGAGAGTGGCTTGTCGGAGGAGTCCAAGTACCAGCATACCGGAGGAGGAAGTCGACGCAGTAGGTCGGACTCCCCGGCTGCAGGTGGAGAGAGACGAAACCATGTCCGACATCATGATGACGTTGGCGGATTCGAACAAACAAACTGCAAAAATGCTTGCGAGAACTTTTGTTAACTGCTTTGGAGGGGTTGAACAAGACGATGGTCGGTGGCAATAGCGCCTTGCTCCAATACTTCGCCATGCTGACGGGGTCCTTGGCTTGACGTTCTGCACACGATTCCAATGGCGGCGGGGCGAACGTGGACCGGATAGGAGCGAGGAGAGTCGACCACATGAGCAATGACGTCAACACACTGAGTCAACCACATGAGCAATGACGTCAACACAGTGATTTGAGTATTGCAATGCGGCTGGTGGAGATGGTCGATCCCACCACGAGATGCCAACATGTGAGAGACATCAACTGCGACACTGACGCCGTTGGCATGGCGCCTTCCATCGTTTTCATGTCTTCTCCCCTGGTGGTTAGCGAGTGTGTTGTTTGGTTGTAATGTGCAAGTTTTTTTTTTTTTTTTTGGTTTTCGTTTGTCATTCTGTGCTTGCAGGATTCCCTTCGCCATGAAACCCATTTCTTCCCCTGCGAAAATTCCTCTCGAGAAAGTCCCGAATATGGTTGGAGACTTCGCACTCATGCATTGCTGAATAATAGAGAACGCGCACGAGCTCGCAAGAAAGAGAGGGGTTTTATTTGAGTGTGTGCACACAATGGTTGCGGAGCGGAGGCGAATGCGCGACGATGTTGATGACATGAACTTAAGGGAGGTCGTCACCGCATCCGAGTCCAAGCTGACGAATGTCGAGCGCCTTGTTGCAGAGCTGCAAGACGAGGCCGACCGCCTCCATGCACGGGATCTCGTAATGGAGAAGGAGGTTCGCAAGGACCAGGAGGGGGGGTGAAAGATATTAACGTCAATGGTTCCATCTTCTCCGATGAAGCTCCAGTTCACTCCCATGGCCGGAGGACAGTTGGTGGTGCGGTCGTTCATGGACGACCATGCTCAAATCTGAGGAGATCTCCGGATACCAACCGCCGTGAGATCGCCTAGATTGTTGAACGTTTATGTCGGACAGTCGCGGGGGATGCATACTCGTCCACCGGTGGGATGGCGGGGGGAAGTGGGAGATGCAATCGCCGTAGTCTGCTTGTGAAAAAGGTCTGACGTGGTTGTTTTGGTTGCGGTCTTGTAGTAGTTGGGGGGGGGGGGGGGGACTCACCATTGCTGACGCAACAACCGGTGTGGAATTTGAAATCATGTCACTGTCAACTTCGTCATGTCATTTACATTTTTGAAATCGCGTGAAACATTTTACATCGTTTGTGTGTCGCTGTCATGTCATTGTCATTCGAGAAGTGATGTGTGGCGCACAAGAGGTCATGCATGTGTGAACGTCATGTCACTCTCATTTTTTAAATTGTGTGGAATGTTTTTTATTTCATATTTGTATGTGTATTTCTTCTATTTTTATTATTTTTCCTGATATGTGTTCTTTTGTTTTCATGTCATTTCATACCACACTGGAATGTTGTTGGGTTTTTTTGTCGTCTACCATGCAATGTTAACGACGCGCGGACGGTTAAAGTGACGAAAAATTAACCAAAAACAATGGAACCCTGTTGTGGATCCCCCCTTCCCCCCCCCCGCCCCCCCCGTCATTGTACAACCGTGTGTCTTGACGGTATGTATTTCGTCGACACAATGAATGAATGTCATATGTGCACGACTTGTCTCGATCATCATTATGTTTTTGAAATTGTCGAGTAAATCATTGGTGGTTACCGACCTGTCGTGTCCAGATATCGAACAATTGCGATATTCGGTTTGTTTCTGTTTTGTATTGATTTATATATATTTTTTAATTTTTAGTTTTCCTCCACCACCGTTTCCACGTGTCACTGTCGCGCCCAGTCTCACGCCCACAGGCCACCACCTATATAGACAGTGAGAGGTGTTGTTCGCCCCGTAATTCCAGCGGACCGGTGATGAGAAGGTGACGCTGAACTGGGTTTGTGCACACCAGGCGCTATGAGCAGCGATACGGTGAATTTGTGTGCTCACTTGAAGGACTGTTTCTCTCCAGTGTGATGCACGCCGTACCCGGCAGTTGAGATGCCAAATGGTGGAGATGGTTTCATGTCCGTCTTGCAAAAGGTGTGCATGGTGGACGTCGGGGACACGCTCGCAGTTCACAGCGTGTGTCCCGAGCGCGATGGCAGGTGCAAGTGGTGGAAGGGAACTTCGTCGTTGAGGAGGTCGAAATCTTCGTTGAGGAATGGCGGACACCATGTCTGCTTGCAGGTGATTGCGCATCACGAGGGTTGGTATATGACAGGCGCAAACTGGGAATCAGTAAAGGGTCGTGCTCTGCGAATCCTCGTTTTTGCCGTTATGGAACGTTTTGCATGACATTACTTGTGTCATAGGTGGATCATTTCTTTGGAAGAGGACTACTCATATATGTTTTTGGAGGGAAGGAAGGAGTGCAAGATGCCGTATACAAGCCGATGATCAGAGGGCTGGCTGGCGGAGAAGACATTCGACAGGAGAGAATAGAGGACAATGCCTACAGTGGAGTGGGATCGTGACCATTCCCAATCCAGCTTAGAGGATCGACAGAAGCGCGGGACCGTTGACATACATAGATATTGAAGGGGTTGTGCACGGGGTCATCGATTACCGGGTGGATTAACTGATTGATTAATTGGTTGATTGATTGATTGGCGGGGAAGGGGTCATCCATCAATGTTTTATGTCGCGTGTGTGACACAGTAACACGCAGCAACAGAAAGAAAAAAGCAGACAGTGACCCGAACATGGAAAAGCAAAACGCATGGACAATAATGTTATTTTTTTTGAACAACCATTGGACACAATTGCCGATACAATTTGAACTTCAACATGGAATGGGGTCTCTCTCTCCATACACATATCTATACATATCAGCACCTGATTTGCAGTGATATCTATTTGCATACACATATATCTATCGCGTGAGGCCATTGGCCCGCCCGCGGAAAACACGGTCGACGTGCGACACACAGCGGATTGAAGCAAAGCGAATGTCCTCGCCCTCTTTGAAACGCTGGCGATGAGAGAGGTTGGGATTGTGCCCCCCTTCGTCTTCTTCGTCGCGGTCATTGCCTCCCACTGCTTCTTTTGGGGTCAGTGGTCCCGCACATGTTTCCCCTCCCCTGACTCGTGAAGAAGCACATCCTCGTTAATATGAAAAATCTCGTCAATAATGAGATTGTGAAGTATGCAACAGGTCAGGAACCGTTTGCAGATGTTTTTCATGTTAGGGATGCGTCACCACCCGAAACAACGCCACATGCCTTTTAACCTCCCGAAGCATCTTTCGATGCTTGCACGCAGAGCCGACAACTTCGTGTCGAATGCAGATTCCGCTGCATTGCGTGCATTGCCCCCGAAAGGGGTTATCAACCATAGCAACAAAAGAAATTCGGCGTTACCTAAGACGTACCTCCTGATCATTGTCCCATCACATAGCACGTTCGTTCGTCTGCCGAACAGCTCCCTCCCCTCCTCCACACGATTACCAGCGTCTGAAAGTCGCCAAACGCGCGAGTCCTGCACGGAGCCAGGGGCCCCCCCACACACATCGAGAATTCCGAGATTTTCATTGCACACGACTTGAGCGACGATTGGGTATTGCATTGTTTTATCGTAGTACGACTCCGCCTCCCCTCCACGTGGCTTGTTCATGTAGATATGGGTAAAATCAACAAGCTCGATACAGTCGGGGAATCCTCTCACCTCGAAGTAGTCAAGCATTGTTTGCAGACATGCCCCGTTGAACCACTGCACTTTGTCCCCGTACTCGCTCATGAGGGCTTAGGAAACATCATCAGTGCATCGGACAACGATGTGAAGACCAATGCCAAAGTCGTTTCCGCACTGATGGTAATATACATCAGTCACTCATCTATAAAGAGCGAATGCGAACTTTAAGTTCGTTGTCAATGGCGCATGCCATGGGGTGACTTGTATTTGGATGTGCGGAGCCATGCGGGCCAAAACGAGGATGAACGCCAGTTTCGTGAGCCTCATGTATGACCGAAACTTCTCGTCGTGCTCCACACCCTCCACGAGTAGCTCCTCCCATGTCCCCCCAACACGCGGGTGCACCCGAAAACGACACTGACAGTGGATTCTCAAATGTCGACCTCTCCCGTGGCCTGGCCTGCGTGCCTCCTCTACCGCCAAAATGAACGTTGTTGCAGATATTGTGTACACACCAACAAGGTTCGTTGCCACGTGGAGGACAAGAAGCGCAAGCATGAATGTCACGTATTGCCTCATCCTTAGCCATCGCACAGTAGCCACGCACATCAACACCACTTCGGTCAGTGACATCTCCACAAGTGCGAACGACATGGCTGTGTGTATGTCTGTGCCTTTGCATCCCACTCCCACCTCAGAAAGTTGTCCACGTCTACCTTCGTCTTTTGCGGCACAAAGTCTATGGTGGAAGCAACGCCTTGTCCAGAGTACCTCATGTCACCAGCAACGCATCATCACGACATCCACGCATGTGTTTCCATTGAGGCAGGTGACCCAACCATCTGCGCCCCGTTTTCGAAAATTTGTACGGGACCGACCGAACAACGACTTGAGGGTCGGCCGAGTAGTCCAGTGAGACAGGGTGCTAGTAGGACAAGTTCTGCTCTACCCAAGTCCACCGCAGATGCCGTGTCACCCACTTCAGGAGGCCAGGCCATACGGTGGTCCACATGAGCGTTCGTCACCGTGGAAGGTCAAAAAAATATGTCGCAATACTTGGGAAAGACTCGCGGAGCCCGCTCGTGTGGGGTCCGAGTTTGCTTTTCTGCCCCGTCCGACCCGTCGTCTTCCTTTTAAAGACTTTTTTTTTCTCTTTTTGTGTATTAATGGATCAACGCTTTATATTTATGAAGATTGTATACTTTCAAAACTATTATATTATTTTTTTGCAAATCATTTAAATTATAATAAATGTTTAAAAATTATCTTAAGTTCGTCTTCAAACTTTCATTCATTTTGATACCCACATTCTGTAGATGAGCTTGTAAGCAAAAAAAAAGTGAATCTTCTTGGACAAAGTTTAAAAGGTTCTTTAATAGTTGGTTTTGAATAACTTAGGAGGATATGACAAAGAAACAATGAATAAAAGAGTGATTGGTTGAAGGAGGTTTATAGTCGTTAAAGATATAACGAGTAAGATTAATGTGTTGACTCCGTTAGCGTCTGAATTATGTTTGCATGTATTTCGTATACAAGGTGTAAAACAAATTCTCTGATAATGTTTACAATGTGCAAGATTTATAAAATTTTGTTTGTTAATTTCGCATTTATAAAATCGTCCATCACCTGCATATGATCGTAAGCCTAAAACATATTATATGTTAAATATGATACCCACTAAAGCATGCAAAAACACGGCTATGAAATAAAAATTGACGTTTTAGTATAACTGGCCGAACAAAAGAATCTTATGCTATATTCGAAAAACTTAGGTTGCTCTTAGAGCTACCTTGCTAACTTAGGTGTCTGATCTAACATAAAAATAACGGTCCACTTCCCTTCTATATATATTTAGTATTAAACAATTATATCCACAGTCGGAATCAAAACCCTTACCGAACAACGTAAGATAACTTTCGAACAGGGAGCTCAAGGTTGTTATCTACCATTTCGACTTTGCTTAAATGATAGCCCACCACGGAGGTTTGACGACAATTTCGTGACTAATATACGTTTGCAGAAAACTTTAAGCGATTCATAAATGTCTCATGTAGCCCTAAAACCTTATGCTTGTTCGTCACAAACGTATATATAAGTTAAAAAAGAATTGCATATGAAATATTTAATGCCGACTAGATGAACGTACGACTTTGGTTTGATTGTTTAGTGGACACAATTAATATTTGTCTCATGTTGAGAAGTTAACTCCTTGAAATTTGTAGGAGATTAAGTTGAGTATGAGATGAAATTAAATTTTGTTTCTTTGTTCAATTGTTTGCTTATCCTCTTACCGAGTATAAACTTTATACTATTGTATGACATCAGTGAAAAAAACATTGAACTGTGGGTATAGAGGTGAGGATCGATGTTCGTGACACTAGTTCTCTACTTAAGCAACTAGTATTGGCAGCGTTTTTGTCATGATAACGATTTGCATCAATATTTTTCGACTAAGAATTGGGTTACAAATTCAATATTTTAAGGTTAGTCACCAACCTTTTCATTTGATTTTAGTAAGTCAGGTCTTAAAATATATTATATGTAAAGAATTGTATCCAAATACTGTAGTCAGGACTACACAGTTATACCCTCATCGTCCCTCGCACCAGTTTTATGAAATGACATTTTGATTCAAAGCTTTACCCACCTAACCAAAACAATTTGGGCATATAAGTAGCAGTAGGAAGGCATAAAAAATATATATTTTTTATCATTAATATTTATTTGTCATACATTTTTATTTAATTTATTTAAAAAAAATTATCGAACTGATTAACACTCAGTCTTTGTTCTTTTATTTTTTTTTACAGAGTTTTTCACAGTCCTTAACCACTCGTTCACATAAACTTACATAATGCTCTTACCGGTACATGTCGTAAGAGCACTTGGCTTAAGGCTTGAGCCGGTTGCAAATGTGGCATGCCACTGTGAAGAGGCTTAGTCGCAAGCTCGTAAGGATTGAAATATAGCTTCGTCAACTTATGTCTCGTGTGAACTGTTGGTTTTGATTGTCGATGTTATCATCGAATTGATCAACCATAATAATGCAAAGTTATTTTGTTCATTGGAACCCCTGACGATTTGAAATTTGGTCTTTTGTCGACAGTGCATGGATGTAGTATTTTATCTTAATCTGATTAGAAAAAACTATAATCACAATAAGGTCATTTGGTCATATTTTATATGTGATTAAATTGGTTGGGCTCACAAGGATTAACATTTCAGTTATGCATGCAAGGGTAATTCAAGAGCTCATAATTTTGATCGCCACCGATTGCTCAGGCCACACTAGGTGCCTACCAAATAAGGTTCGCTAGCTCCTCTTGGCGGTATCGGTAGGGTCTTGAGCCATCGCTGGTGTGCGTGTGTGAGGGGGTGGGCGATGTTGTTTATGGTGGGTGAGAGAGTGTTGGCCTTAGACACTGGTGTTACTGGATGGGGGAAGGGGAAGTAGATGAGAGGCGCAACTACTGGCAAAATGCTCGATATTTGCATTAGCTGGTCCACCTCAATGGCGGCCCCGCCCTACTCGCTGATCACTGCAGATTGGGGCGGGCGACAACATGTATCCTCTTGATTGTAAGAGGTAGCTATGCTTGCAGGGGTCCTGTATATAGATGTAGGACTAGTGGTAGGTAGGTAGAAAAGACGTGAATTTGACAGAAGAATATAACTTGGTTAAACCACCAACACTTGGCCCCAGTTATCAGCCACCAAAAAAAATAGAGTAAGCCAAAGCTGGTGTACTCAACAATTAGTGAAAAGCTGATCCGAAGCACAGGTCCGTGCACACCCGAAGCCCCTCCTCAAGCCCCTTTCTGGGCGGTTGGCCGCTGTGAAAATTCGGGCAACCTTGATTCAGATCTGCCACCCTGCCAGACCACAGCCCGAGGGCTGCAAATAGCTGGGAAACTAGTGAAGAATTGCCCCCCGAAGTGGATAGTGCAAGTGCACTACAAAAATTGGGGGCTGTACCGTGTGAAGCCCTGCCCATGGAGGCAGCAAAGCTATTCCAGCTGGTCCAAATGGCTGGTTTACTGACGATTGGCCTCACATTATTGACTAGTCTCCTCTCTGGAGGTGACTGACTATTGGCTTCATTTTACAAGCCAGGAAACGGGCCTGGCGTATTCGGCTTTCATGAACTGGCATATCACCATTTGCCGTACGTTCCACCGAAACCAAGGACGGGATCGTCAAGATTGGACGGCCCAAATCACACCAACGAAACGAAACGGGGTTCTTTTTTTCTGGTTTTGATGAACAGCGGCTTCGTTTTCGTTTTCATTGATTGATGCTGTTAGATACGTCTATCATACGATGGTCCTGGGTCAAATCCGGTTGTTAAACTGCATGAATGTTTGGACTTCGGATTTGCGCCGTCCGATACATCTATGGTTATCATCCACCGATGCTAGACTTCTCCTTGGTGCCTGTCCTTGTACGACATTGAGCATGAGGTCACACCCAAGAAGTTCTGACTGGCGCAGAAAACGAGGTGTGCGGACTGGTGTTGTGCGTACCGCCGGAAGTGATCCGCCAGTTTCACGTTGGAATAAGCGAAACCTAAGCTGGTATAATAGGCGGAAAACTACGGGTAACCTCATTTCAAACGAAATCAACTTCTCGCCTATTGGGAGAAACTGGGCTGGTGGTCGCGTGATTGTCCATGCACCAATAATGTACTGCGAGGGGCAGAAATGGTGGTCCCATCTACTCCGTTGATTGATTGAGGAAAGGACCTCGTCCTCCCCTCGGGGCCTTGGCCACTCGTATTCTGTCTGTTTCTGTTCTGTCTCGACGGTCCGTGCCTGAGGGCCTGCCCAGCTATTTGCCTCCTTTTGTCGTGTCGTAGCCCTGGCTCCGTAGGCCATCTGCCTGTTCACACAACAGACTAAACACCCCCCCTGATCTCGCTCTGTTCTTCACCGTGCCTCTGCACCTTCTGCAGGGCCAATCAAGCCGGGCGCGTTCGCGTACGTGTGGAACGCTCGTCGTGCTTCGAGGGGCTTGAACAGTCCCCTGCTTTCCCCGACGCCTATCGCACTTTGCCAGGCCCGTCGCTTCCGGTTTCCACCCTGAAGCCGGGTATGCGCAATCACTCACTCTCGCTCATTCGAGCCTGCTCTCTAGGTCGAGCACCCCTCTTCCTTTTCTATTCCTCCGTCCCCCTCGCATTTGTCGTTCAGATCTCGTGCTCCTCTCTCTGTCTCCCTCTCTTAGTGGGAGCCCCCGACTCGTCCTGAGGGAGAGGTTGATTGCACACGTTGTGGGAAGCGAAAGCGGAGGAGGAGAAAGGGGGGCGAAGACTGAGGGAGAGGAGACACAAGGCCAAAGCCAGGGAAGGTGGTAGCTTGTGCCCAGCAGCGGCGGATTTCGGCGACAATGCCGGCTGTTTCGGCCCACGATCTGTCTTCGTTCGACAACTCGGAGAAGGAGAGCGACTATGGATACATCCGGAAGGTCTCTGGGCCCGTCGTCGTGGCCGACAACATGGGCGGCGCGGCCATGTACGAGCTTGTCCGTGTCGGCTCCGATCGATTGATTGGCGAAATCATTCGTCTGGAGGGGGACTCGGCGACGATCCAGGTGTACGAGGAGACGGCGGGTTTGACCGTCCGCGACCCGGTCTTGCGAACTCGCAAGCCGTTGTCTGTGGAACTAGGTCCGGGAATTCTTGGCAACATTTTTGATGGAATTCAGCGCCCTCTGAAAGCCATCGCCAAGCAGTCGGGGACGGTGTATATTCCTCGCGGAGTGGATGTGCCAGCTCTGGACAAGACTCACGCTTGGGAGTTTCGCCCGGTGAATTGCGCCATGGGAGACTCGGTCACCGGCGGCGACATCTATGGATCCGTGTACGAAAACAGTCTGCTCGAGCATAGGATCATGCTTCCTCCCGGGGCGATGGGCAAAGTGACGTATATCGCCGACCCTGGGCAGTACACGCTGCAGGAGCCTGTCATCGAGCTGGAGTTCCAGGGCGTAAAGAAGGAGTACACGATGCTTCAGATGTGGCCCGTGCGAACGCCACGTCCTTCCGCTCAGAAGCTGATCGCTGACACGCCTTTGCTCACGGGACAACGAATTCTCGATGCTCTCTTCCCGTCCGTTCTGGGTGGCACCTGCTCCATTCCAGGTGCGTTCGGTTGTGGGAAGACTGTTATTAGCCAGGCGTTGTCCAAATACTCGAACAGCGATGGCGTCATGTACGTGGGATGCGGAGAGAGAGGGAACGAGATGGCTGAAGTGCTGATGGATTTCCCCAAGCTGACGATGACACTTCCGGACGGCCGCGAGGAGTCCGTTATGAAGCGAACCACCCTCGTTGCCAATACCTCCAACATGCCAGTGGCTGCTCGTGAGGCTTCCATCTACACGGGTATCACTCTCGCCGAGTACTTCCGCGACATGGGCTACAACATCAGTATGATGGCGGATTCCACGTCTCGTTGGGCCGAAGCCCTTCGAGAAATTTCCGGTCGCTTGGCAGAAATGCCCGCAGATAGTGGTTATCCGGCGTACCTCGCGGCCAGGCTTGCGTCTTTCTACGAGCGCGCGGGCAAGGTGAAGTGTCTGGGCAGTCCCTCGCGTACGGGCAGTGTCACCATTGTCGGTGCCGTCTCCCCTCCCGGTGGAGATTTCTCAGACCCAGTCACTGCCGCCACCCTCAGCATCGTGCAAGTCTTCTGGGGTCTGGACAAGAAGCTCGCCCAGCGCAAGCATTTTCCCTCCGTCAACTGGCTCATCTCCTACTCCAAGTACTCCAAGGCCCTGGAGCCATTTTACGAGAACTTCGACGCCGACTTCATCGCCATTCGTACGAAGGCTCGCGAGGTGCTTCAGCGCGAGGACGACCTGATGGAAATCGTTCAGCTGGTCGGTAAGGACGCGCTGGCGGAGACGGACAAGATCACGCTCGAGACGGCGAAACTCCTCCGCGAAGACTTCCTCGCGCAGAACGCTTTCACTCCGTACGACAAGTTCTGCCCCTTCTATAAGTCGGTGTGGATGCTGCGCAACATTTGCCAGTTCCATACTCTGGCGATTCAAGCGGTAGAGCGCGCGGCGGGCTCCGACGGGCAGAAGGTTTCCTACAACATCATCAGGCAGCGCCTCAACGATATCATCTATCGTTTGGTCACGCAGAAATTCGAAGACCCTGCGGAGGGCGAGGCGGTGCTGGTAGAGAAGTACAAGAAGTTGTTCGACGACATGACCACCAGCTTCCGGAACCTCGAGGACGAATTCCGATGAAGAACGCTCATGCTCATGCTCATGCTCAGGTCTGCCTCCTCCTCACTCTGCATCTCGTTCGCCGTTATTACCCTCTCTCTCTCCTCTTGTTACTTCTCTTTGCCGCGTTCGTGGTGATGTTATGCTCGTGTATTCTCTCTCTCTCTCTCTGGTTGTCGTGTCTCTGGCTCCTTGCGAGACGGATTCTCCGCAGTTTGCAAGAAGCGATCGAACAGCACGAGAGAGGAAGAGAGCAGGAGAGGGAGGAGGAGGGGGGAGAGGAAGGTATGTTGTCCGCTTACTGTATGATGATGTGCTCGAGTCGAGGCACCGATGCTGAAGAAGAGGGACCGGAGGGGAAGGGAAGGGAAGGCCCATGGTGGTGGTACGGA
Source organism: Chara braunii (assembly GCA_003427395.1). Lineage (NCBI taxonomy): Eukaryota > Viridiplantae > Streptophyta > Charophyceae > Charales > Characeae > Chara > Chara braunii. The sequence continues at coordinate 2,296,334 of BFEA01000012.1, forward strand.
GACCGTGGGCCTCGACGAAGTATTAGATGGGTAGTCGGGCTCTTTTGGGGTTGGGATGTTTTGGATGTTGTGCTTCTCTCGGTAGCAAGCAGCTACGTGGAGGCCGGTGAGGGGAGAAGGGAGGAGTGCGAGGGGCTGTGGTTCACTCGTAAGAAGGGAGGAGTGCAAGGGACTGGGGTGGGGTTCACTCGTTTTTTAATGGCGGTGGGGAACGAGAAGTAAAAAGCCGATGCCGATGATGTTGGCCTTGCCGGCGGCGAAATGGCAGTGTGACGACGACGGTTGAAAATTTGGTTGATTGACATTTCCTTCTTGAGCTGGTGGGCGGTGTTGTTCCTGCCTTAGTTTGTACCTTGGTTCGTTCTTTTGACCGAGTGGTTTATGAGTGAGTGGAAGGGTTGGCTACCTTGGTTTGGTCTTTTGAGCGAGTGGTTTATGAGTGAGTGGAAGAGTTGGCCATCTGGAATGTCGATGCTCCGTGTGTTGTTCCTGCAGGAAATTGGTTTCCCGGTTCGTTGTCGATGTTTGCCAGGGATTAGGAGGGAAGGAATGCGCGCCAGTTTAGGGTAGTAAATCGTGCTGCTGGATCGAGGTGATGATGTTGTAGTGGTAGTGGTAGTAGTAGTAGTAGTAGTAGTAGAGATGCCGAACGAAGCAGCGGGGATGGCAATGGAATTAGAGGGAAGGATTTTGAGAGTTGAGTTGTTTCACGTGCGTGTTCTCCCTTGGCTTAACCTAAAATGGTTATGGAGGTGATGACGCGGGTTGAACCGCGGGTCTGCTGATAGCAGTCCCGCGTGTTCTTTTCTGCCAACGCTCATTTGTTCCTGTTCAGGGCGCCCAGGGAACAACCCTAGAGTGTTTTCTCCTTAGAGTTTGTGTTCTTTCTCGCCAATTTTTTATTGTTAAAATGTAATAAAGAATGAGTGGTGGTTATACGTACTACTATACAACCAATCTCCTCTATCTGATTCCAGGAATGGAACGAACGAACAATGACCGTCATTGATGACGACACGTGGCGGCCATCAATGATGACGACACGTGGTGGCCATCAATGATGACGACACGTGGCTGAATGATTAAGATTGAGCGATTGTTCGATTGTGAATGTCGACGGTTGATGAATTGCTTTGGAAAATGTCTTTGACATGGTGGTGATGACGATAACGGTTATGATGATGACGATGATGATGACGATGATGAGATGATGATGGTATTGGAACATCTCGGAAATGTCTTTGACATGACAATGATGAAGATGACGGTTACGATGATGATGATGATGATGATGATGATGATATTGGGACAACATCTAGGACATATTTGTTAATGACTCCGAACAGTCAACAGGAAGGCGCGTCGTCGACGGTCCTCTCAATCACGATTGCGGTCTGTAATGACAATGCACGGTGTCTTTGAAGGTGTGTAGTAATGTATTTGAGTGTCCAGTAATGATGGCGCTAAACATGGTGCTGTACCGTGTATAAGTGATGGTTAATTATGGACGATGGTGCTTGAGTTGTTTTAAAATTTGACAAAATGCAATGGCAGCACAAGGACAGATGCAGTAAGTGAAGATTTCGGTGAATGGTTTCAGTTCTCATTGGTCGAAATTTAGGATGTGCAGACAGCCGGCGAAAGCTAGGTACCTTGGCTTTGGAACTCTGCTGTTGCTTGTAACGAGGTGCTAGAAAATTGGTGACGAAGTTTTTTATCACATCCGTTTTTCGACCGCCAATGAAAAAGAAGGGATGATTAACGTATCATGGATGAGGGTAGAACGGTCCTGTGTAATTTGAACGGCTATTTATGCATCTCTGCGAACCGTGCTATGTTTTGGAATAGCGTATCAACGACGAGGGAAGAACGGTCCTGATTAATTTGAATGGGTACATATGCATCTTGACAAACTGTGCTGTTTTTAGGAATGGATATATATGCATATATAAGATGTACATGTATATACATATGAGAGAAAAAAAGAAAAAAAGAAAAAAGATACGTTGATCTGTGGGATGTGTTATTTGCTTTGTGATAATTGGATTATCTTTCTTTCCCTATCTTTCTTTCCCTGTCAGGTTTGGTCTCCTCCTCCCCTTCTTTACCTCTTTGCCTTTTGGCTGCGTGCAAGTGGGTCCTTGTGACACACGGGGATGGGGGCAGCCAGCGCTCAACCTGTCATCCACGTGGCTGGCCTTGTACGTGAGAGGTTATGAACAGGTGGAGCTTTCCTTACCTCTTCCCCCTCCCCCTTTTTTCCTTTTCCTTTTTTCTTTCCCCTTTTTTCCGCTCTGATTCACAATGTGACAATATATTGTTGTGTGTGTATCGTAACATGTATGCTGTTATGAATTCGATGGCATTGATAACCATAGCGGTGATGGTTGATGATGAAGATGACGAAGATGATGATTTGTGGTAGTGGTGAAGACAACAAGGGAGGCGATGCCGGGGCGGCTCGACAGTGATGAGTGTGGCACGAGTGTGGGAAGGAAAGTGCTGTGGCGGGTGGGGTAGAGACGATAAGAACAATGGGAGTGCTGGTAATCATGACGAAGAGGGTTGTTTTGGGTGGTAATTATTATGGGGATGATATTTGTGAATGCTTGTGCTGGTGTTATTAGCATGGGACTGCCGGTGAATGACGACGACGATGATGATGATGATGATGCGAGTGGTAGTCGTGTATTTATTGTTCTTGTGGTTTAATAATGTGAATTAGTGGGGGGAGGGGGGTGAGTTGTGGCTGTTAGGGTGAATCATGGTGATTATTCCGGGGTAGGAGTGGTAATCGTGTATTTACTGTTCTTGTGGTTTAATGTTAATTATTTGGGGGTGGGGGGTGGCTGTCAGGGTGAATCATGGTGATTAGTCCGGGGTAGGATGGGGAGGGTTGCGCGGGGATGGGTGGGTGATGGGTAATGGTGATGCATGCTTGTGATGGTGTTATTAGCATGGGACTGCCGGTGGATGAATGACGTCGACGACGACGAGGATGATGATGATGCGAGTGGTGATTAGTTCGGGGGAGGGTGGGGAGGGTTGGGTAATGGTGATGATGGTCGTACTGGAGTGGGAGTAGGTCTTACAGGGGTTATTGTGGTGATGATTGTCATGAGGCGAGTGGCTTAATGCAATTAGTATGTATGATATAATGTCTTTGACGAACGTGCGGATGGAGGATGATAGTTTTGTTGATAACGATAATGTTGTTGGTTCGTTAGGGGGCCAGAAAGAAATGTTCTTAGAGCTCTCCGCTTCTCAAAAATTTGAAGAGTTTGTATGTCTAGACTTGAAGTGCGAACGCGAGTGCATTGATTGGTGCTTACGGTGACGATGAATGTGATGATGATTGGATTGTGATAGTATGGTGATGTTGTTGAAGTGGCTGGCGGACTTGGACATGCTTTGTAAGGATCTATCTGTATTTCGATGATTGGATTGTGATAGGATGGTGATGTTGTTGAAGTGGTGGGCGGACTTCGACATGCTTCGTTTCCCTGTAGAGCTGTTTGTATTTCGGTGGATGGTGTGCTCATTGGTTCGATTGCTTAACGGAACAGCCTGTTTGATTGTGAAGATGTTTTAGTAGGCAAATTAACCCCTAGAGAACCGGGTAGTATGGTGATGTTGTTGAAGTGGTGGGCGGACTTCGACATGCTTTGTTTCCCTGAAGAGCTGTCTGTATTTTGGTGGATGGTGTGCGCATTGTTTCGATTGCTTAACGGAACAGCCTGTTTGATTGTGATAGTATGGTGATGTTGTTGAAGTGGTAGGCGGACTTCGACATGCTTTGTTTCCCTGAAGAGCTGTCTGTATTTTGATGGATGGTGTGCGCATTGTTTCGATTGCTTAACGGAACAGCCTGTTTCATGTTGTCTGTTTTGCGACTAGAAGAGCGCATTTCATCGAATCCTTTTGCGAAGGCGAATACTGGGAAAAGGCAACGCTCGGCAGAGTTTAGAATTTCTATGACGGTGGTGATCTCTCCTCTTTTTTTTTTTCTCCTTCTTTTCTTTAACGTTTCTCTCGACCGTTTTCGATGCGCTTCCCTGCTTTCTGAAGCCCTTCCAAAACGGAAGAATTTGCTGGTTGTCATTCAAAATTTGCGCTCTGTGAGCCTCTGCGGACGTGCTATGCGTCTGTTTCTTTGTCGTCCGCCATTTTTCTTTCCCTCTCTCTCCCTCTCTCTCCCTCTCTCTCTCTCCCTCTTTCTCTCTCTCTCTCTCTCACTTTTTCGGCTACTCCCTCCCCTCCAGTCTCTCTAGTTCATGTCAGAGACAGTTTTGGCAGCTGGTTGAAAAGGCAGCGCACGGCAGAGTTGTTTGGAGTCTCTGAGGCGGTAATCTCGTTTCTCTCTCTTTTTGGCGTTCTTTCCAACGTATTCTTGGTGCCCCTGTTATCATCAATACTTTGCATCAATAATTTACGCTCTGCGAGTCTGTAAGGACGTGCTATGCGTCTGTTTGCCGACCGTTCTCTCTCTCTCTCTCTCTCCCCCTCTCTCTCTCTTTCTTTCCCTTTAATCCCTCCCCTCACCTCCCTCTCATTCATGTCAATGAGACTGTTTTTTGGGGCAGCTGCTTGCCTAATTATTTTTATCTGTTACGCTCGCCCTCGTATTTCGAGAGAGTGAGAGAGAGAGAGAGAGAGAGAGAGAGAGAGAGAGAGAGAGAGAGAGAGAACGTTTGTTGCAGGCGCGGCGGGTGTTTGCTGCAGGCGCGGCGGGTGTTTGCTGCAGGCGCCCCGGCAGTTCTGCCCGTGTACGCTCGTTTTTCGGAGGGAGGGAAACAGTTGAAAAACTTGTGTAAGGAACCACCATTCCCAACACTGCGCGGCTGCTTCGTTGAAGACACGACCTCGGTGAATTGCAACCAGATCCATTTGCCGGAGAGATCGTTTGATCGAAGTGCATTCTTAAGAGTGAATGCTCACTAGGAACTGTTTTGATTGAATCTGACAATCTGACAATATTTGCGGCCAGATTCATCCTCGAAAATTCTACGGTGAGTATGCCCTAAACTCATTTGTCCGAGAGATCGTCAGGACCGAGCTCCCCTGACTCCGCAGTTTTTTTTTTTGTTTTTTTTTTGTGTGTGATTGTTTGCTCGATGAACTCGTGTGCGAGAAAGGGTGAAGTCGAAATTTCTGAAATCAAAAGAAAAACAACGAACTTGATGCCTGTCTCTCGATTGTGTGTGTGTGTGTGATTGTTTGCTCGATAAACTCGATATAGGTGTTGAAAAGTTATGATGAAGGCCGAAGTCTTCCATGGTTGGTGGAATGTGCGATCGTTTCCTCTTATTAATGCTCGTCCGAGCGCAAGTTAGTTTTCTGTTCTGGTGTTGGTAGGTTATCCAACTTATCTTATCATTTTATATTTTGCGCCCATTTTATTTTTTGCCCCCATTTATTTTGCCCCCGACTCGTCTTACATGTAGTTGTTTGCCCCCGCCGTAAGCCGTCTTGCACGTCGTCTATGGGGAAAAGATGAAGCACTCACTGCGCGCCATAGCTTGCGGCTGTTGTTGGAGCAGCCAAGCAGAGGAGTGGGAGATCAAGAGATTGGGGCGACGGACTTGGGATTCATCATCGCTGGTTAATTGATGGACGATGGATGATGACTGATTGGTTGGTCGTCAGTTGAACGATTGGTAGGTATTCATTGACGATAAATTGATAGGATGACGTACGGCTCATGATGATGATTAACGGCTATTTTGATTGAATGATCTGGATTCGGAGTTGATTCCGACAGGGAGGTACGTCGTAGACGAAGAGGATAGGGAAGAGAAGAAAATCATAGCCGTATAGAAAAGGATGATAATTTGTGATTGGTGCTGACGATTGCTTGTAGAAAAGGACGATAATTTGTGATTTTGCTTGAAAAGTCTAGAAGCCGTAGGTGAGGAGTAGGAGGACTCGATAGCGCAAGAAATGCCGAGCGAGCTTCATGATGCACTTCTTACGTGCACGTGATATGCTCACGTACGGAAGATCGAAGGAAAACTACCTTCTTCCCGCGCACACAACGTACGGTCATTATAGCTGTATTTGAGGCATCTTTCAGTCTAGATTACAGCTCAGCTATAATGACCGTACGTTGTATTAGGGGGAAGAAGGTAGGCTGACGTCAACGTGATTCGTAATAATGAGCCCTTGTTTTTCCTGTTTCTTCGTTTTCCAAATGAACGCCTGGGTTTATCTACGCCCATGTTCTCTCGTGAACACGGTTCTGGCTGCTACGGGGTTCTTCCCCGTATACCTACAATTATGAGTAGTGGGAGGTAGGTAGGTAGTGTGAGGCGAAATTGAGAGACGAATATAGAAGAAGAAAGAAGACGAGCATCTTGCAAAAAACTTCCCAGCGTGTAATCATGCTCGAAAAACGCGCATGTGTTCCTCTACGTTTCAAACCGGGTGCGCTTAGGTCTCATCAGGAGGATATCCACTATCCCAGCGCCTTGCGGCCTACCTGCACTCTGCCACCCTACAAGCGTATGAGGGCCGATGTGGCCTTGCCCTCATTTAATACTGTCGACCTTCCCTTGCACGCCACTTTGCCCTTTCCTCTGCTACTCCCTGATTGGCCCAGCATTCCTGCGTCGGATCCAAGTATTGTCCTATGCAGCCGCTCAATCTCTCTCGATTGCAGGCGTCGCGTACGTGCTGGACTGTCGTGCAAATCCCAGGTAGTTCACGTGCGTGTCCAGGTCCGAAAACACCCGGGCATTCAAATTTCAGAAGACACTCCTTGCTTTCCCCGCCCGAAATCCGTTATTTCAAAAGACACTCCTTTTTTTTATATTTTTTTTATTATTATTATTGGGGTGATCACAACTGTCTATATTCTTCTCTCAACTTCTGTTTGTTTACCTTCCACTACCTACTCCTAAGACTATCTAGAGGGGACCCCTGCAAGCATAGTTTTCCTCTCTCTGTGAAGGGGAGATTTCATGTTGCCCCTTGCCCCTAATGGTTAGGGTATAGGGTTGGGGCCGCCAGTGGGGGTCTGGCTAACACAAAGACCGAGACCTGCCAGTAGCTGTGCCTCCCTTTCTCATCGTCCCCCACGCTTCATCGAGTAGCAGCAGAGGCTATGGCCAACAGTCTCCCACATCCCTCCTAAATTCAAAAGCCACGCAAGCTCCGTCCTACTCTACCGTGCGTGCTATATTTAGGAGCAATGATGCCTGTGCGAGCCAACGGACTTTTTTATTTTTTTATTATTATATAATCGTTACTACCTCTAGACTAGTATACAGCCGCCAGTTCCCCCCCCCCCCAACAAAAAAAAAGTACAGCCACCAGAGGCGGATCCTACCTGGTAATTTCCCCCCAAGTAACTACGGTACAGCACGGTCCCCTGTGTGGTTGCTACTAATTCTCTTGCTCTTCTTCCTCTTTTACATTCATGAACTCCTCACCCTGCTCCGTTGTGCCTTTTCGTCTTCTCCTTTTTTTTTGTCCTCCGTTTCTCTTTTCTGTCTCCTCTTTTTTGTTTTTATTGCCGCCTTTGTCTTATCAACTCCTTTCCTTCTTCTTTTTGCCTATTTTGTCTTTTATGTGATTGATATGATTTGATTGACGGATTGATTGATCTGATTGATTGGATTGATTGGATGGATTGATTGATTGATCGACTGATTCATTCATTCATTCATGGGATTGATAGACTCGTGGGATTGATAGACTGATGGATTGATTGATGGATTGATTGATGATGGATTGATTGATGGTGACGATGTCATGAAGATGACATCTTCGGTGTTATTGTTGGTGATGATGTCATGAAGATGACATCGTCTTTGGCGATGTTGTTCGCGGCACTGTGAGCTTTTTTGTTTTTTGCCATTGTTGTCGATGTCATTGTGGTCCTTGCGCTGTCTGTGAAGAGGGGAGAAGGACGGCAGTGGTGAGGGGAGGGGAGGATGAGGAGGGTAGCGGCAGCGACAATTACACCAGGGATGACTATGAAAGTAGGAAGGTATACCCACGACGATTGTGAAAATAAGAAGGAAAAAGAAGATGATGCTGCAAACGAGAAGAAAAGGAAAGATGATGATGAGGGAGAAGCGGTTTTTCATTACTTGCTTTTGCTTTTTTCTTCTTCCCCTCGTTTGTCCTCTTCCCATCCGTCGTTGTCATTTATGGTTGTCGTCACGGTTGTTGTCCTTGTCGAGGGGAGGAGACATCACTTCTCTCTCTTGGTGTCTGTGCCTGATGCGTGGTGTTGATTACTGCTGCCGCTGCATTGATGACCTGTGTCCTCCCTCCCCGCCTACGATCTTCGCCCAATTAAACGTATTTGAATTTGTTTTTTGCCCAGTCGGGGCTGTTCGTCTGCAAAGATTGATGGCCTAGATTGGGCCTTTTCTTGGTGGATTTATGACCATCCCACAAGGCCAATCTTGTTCTCTTTTCCCGAATTTGAATGTTCTCACCATCTCACAATGCTTCTTGAAACATCGCAAGTTCACACTTCATCTCTCTCTCTCTCTCCCCCTCGCTCTCTGCTCAGGATTGCCTTCTTCTCTCCCTCTCTCTTTAGTCCTTAAGCTATGGGCGATGGGCGCAGTGGAGTACCCTAGTAGACTCCTACCCTACTTGACTCCTTCTCAGCCTCACTCGACGTTGGGCGCTGTGGACTAACCTTGACTCCTACCTTAGTTGAGTCCTACCCTACTCGACTCCCTCTCAGCCTCACTCGGTGTTGGGCGTTGTTGACGACCCTACTCGACTCCATCCCTACGCGAGTCCTGCCCTACTCTACTCCCTCTCAGCCTTACTTGGCGTTGGGTGCTGTGGACTACCCTACTCGACTCCTACCCTACTCGAGTCTCTACTCCATCTCAGCCTCACTCGCCGTTGGGCGCTGTCGACTACCCTACTCAACTCGCGCTCAGCCTCAGTCGACGCTTGAATGCAAAAGGCGACAGCAGTGCTGCTGTGATGTGCTTGAATGGAAACTGTGTTGTGTTCTGGCTGCTGCTGGACTTTGATATTTGATGTAGTGTAGTTCCCAGTCTGACCTGACTGTCGCGTGGACTCACAGAATCCTGAAGACCTATAGAGCTGACTGTACAGGCTGATCTACCAGACCCAGGGATGCTACCGTATTACTAGGCCTACTGGTTTGGCTTTAAACCTCCGGTGTACCCAAAGCTAAAAGTGCAGGCCTAAAATTGAGGGTGGTGCCGTGTGGGGAACCAAAAGAAACACAGACGATACCATGCGAAGTTTGTGGGTTGTATGTAGAGAAGAAAGAATGCAAGCGCCTTCATAGACCCCGTAACGACTGACTCGAAAGAGGAGAGCATGATTGATTTTACGCTAATACGGCAGTACTCAGCGAATTTCATTTCAATGGAGGATCTAGTTAGTTCCTGAGGCGAGCGGCTCGACTGACTCCTAGTCGTATTGGATCTAGCATATGGAGATGGAAAGCGTAGACGTATGACGCCGCCTTTGGTCTACGGGGTGAGATACACACCCAACTCACAAAAATTGGTGACTACACATTCCACGTTATCCTCTTCCACCATACCTTAGCAGCCCACAGGGTGTGATCCTCCCCTACGCACTCTGCGCTTTGCTGGCAATCCTGCAGACTCGCCTCTGCGGTAGCCTATGCAGTGGTCCCACCGGCCGGCTCAGCGGTCCCTTGTGGTCGGCGGATTGCAACAACCGCCACAGGTGGAAGGGGGGTCATCCCACTGCTGCGAGCGGGCTTTGCAGTTGTAAAGGGGATGTGGAGTCCTTGAGGAAGAGAGGAAGAGGGAGGTAGGGAGGGAGGGAGGGAGGGAGGGAGGGAAGGAGGGAAGGAGGGAGGGATGGGGCGAGGTGGTGACGGAGGGGAGGGAGGGAGTTCTTGCCAATTCATTGGAAGTTGGCATCCAGAGGTTGCCAATATATCAATAATAACTGAATATAGTTTCTGTCTAATACTTTCTAAATGTATTGTACTACATATACGTCCAGGTCCAGGTGAAGCTGATGGCAATCACATCCAGAGAACACAAAAAGGGAGTTCTAGTGACCTAGTGCGAGTATGCCCTCAAAAATGCCAGTTCCCGGCTCTTTGCCGTGAGAGGCAAGCACTGAAACAAGCAGAATCTTCTCAGCGAAACGACCGGAATCTGAGTCCACAATCCATACTCGAGCAACAGTCTTGTGAACATATCCGACTGCAATTATGGCCAGGAGTGGATGAATCCTATAGCGAACGCATGTTCACACTGGGACTTTTTTGAAGGCGGCGTCATACGTCTATGTTTTCCATCTTCATTTGCTAGATCCAATACGACTAGGATTCAGTCGAGCCTCCTCTCACTGTAGGAACTAACTAGATCCTCAATTGAAATGAAATTGGGTGAGTACTGGCGTATTAGCATGAAATCAATCATGCTCTCCTCTTTCGAGTCAGTCTCTACGGGGTCTCTATGAAATTGCTTTCCTTTCTACTACAAAGTGCTGGATGTGATTGCCATCTGATTCATCCTGGCCTCGGCATAATTGTGGTGGGATGCATTCAGGAAACTGTGGCATGAGTGAGTGCCAGCAGTTTCCTAAATGTACCCAACAATTTTAGCCGCTCCTGGATCAATCCGACTCTATCACGTCCAGAGCTTAGTACAAAAAGTCCTGTGCGAGTATGCAAGCACTTCGCCCTCTCTTGCTGGCAGGGAAGAACAAAAAAGAAGGAAGAAAAAAAAAACACTATCTTTGCATGTGAGAGCAGCGGCCTGTATCTGGCCATAGAAGGCCAGATAGGTGAGATGGCGTGCCGTAGAGTTTGCCTTGGGTGGTGGATGAGTGAAAACAGCTGCCTCTTCGTTCCATCTTCTCTCAGTATATGGCCAGCCATCAATCCGAGAGAGGCCCGTATTGGTAGCACCCTCGATTTTCTGAGGGGTGTTGCTGGTTGCTTCTGCAGGGTCGTACCAAATGGAAAAATTTGGCTTCCACAGGGTACGACCATCCGTTTTCCAAGGGCCGTGCATGTGTTTCCACACGAGCGGACACTCTCGTGGAAAACGTATGAGCCCGTTCGCCCTTCTCCATTGGGCCCACCAGATTCCTCCCCCATTGCACTACTGGGCCTTCCGCGAGCCCCAAAATTGTTGGAGTAGGGAATGAAACATTTTCCACGAGTCTGGGGCCGTGAACTGGTGGTTTGATAAATGGGACTTGGGCGTTTGGAAATTCTGTGAGTGGGACTGGGACTTGGCATAGAAATGTGTGAAATCCTGTCAGAATACTTATTGTGAGGGGTGTGGCCCAGCCCCCTACGCTCCTGAGGGGTGTGAAAAACCGGGAACCTGTGCCTATTTTGTTCAGGGCCCAGATATCCAATGTACGGAACCATCTGGCTGGAGGCATCCTGCCGGATGATCAGGATGACATGGGCACCCAGATATCCGGGTGGGCTATAGGCTTTGTAGTGGCTGCATGACTACTTTCAATTTTCTTGACCCCTCTTGGACGATTGAAGCCAATCTGATCATTATTAGACCATAATCACCCCAAGATTCCTTTTGGCCGAGCTTGCGATCAAATACATCCTTGAAAGTATTTCCGTGAGTATGCCGTCAGTCAGGAGGGGGGAAACCCAGAGGAGCAGTGGACGACGCATAGATGCATTTGTCAATTATTCCATGGCCTTGTGACGACCCTCTGCATCACATCTTATTTCTTGTGTGTTCTAGCCTGGTTCTCATGTTCCCGTACTCCATATGTAAAGGCCAGTGAATTCGTCGCTGGCCACTGGTCCAGAATATGAAATGCACGTGTTACTGCGAGAAGGATGCGTGAACTCCCGCATGAGCTTTAGGCCTTTCAGTAGGTAATCGCATGGCGGGCGATCAACTCGCGGCGGACAGGATGAGTTAGAAGCTTTATGACGCTTAAGTAAGAGGAAGACATTTTATACTCGGTTTGCCGTTGGGTGCAGTCTGAGAAAACACCGAAAAAAGTTCGATTTAGTATTCTCAAATTCCCAGAGTGTACAGTTAAACATAGAGCCTGCTCAGCCGTTTAGTATCGAAAAAAAAAATACGCCTTGTTACGTCTTATCCATCATTATACATACCAAGCGACAGTCTTCCAAAACAATACAACGTATGGTCATTATAGCTGAATTTGGGGTATCTTTCAGTCTAAATACAGCTATAGTGAACATATGTTGTATTGGGGGGGAAATGGTAGCTGGTCTCTGGAGGGTCGTCGGATGGGCAGCTTTCAGTTGATCGGTAGCGTAGCTCTTCGCTTAGTGCACTGGCTGAGTACTTCTACAAGCTCGGCAACAATTGACCGGCGAACCACAATTTGATTGGTTGATCTGATTGCATTCTGAACAATTATGTGCTGATTGGTTGATTACTCACAGATCAACCTAGTGTTTGCTAATAGGTTGAGTGCCCACTGATTAGTTAGTAGCGTTGATTGGTTGGCTGCTTGCTGAGTGGCTGGTTCGTCATTGACCTGCTGGCAGCCGTTGGTTAATTGTCCACTGATCGACAGGCAGTTCACTGATAGATTGGCAGCGCACCATTCGAGCTGTTGCCAGCTGATTGGTCAATTACCCTCTGATCAAATGGCCGTTTACTGACAGATTGGCTGCTCACTGATTTGTCGACTGTCCTTCGAGGAACTAGCCATTGGCCGACCGTCTGATTGCCCACTGTGAGATTCATCGTCTGCTGATCATTCGCTGATCGTTGGACTGTTCACCAAGAGATGGATCGTTTGCTAAATTGTTGAACTGTCCACCGATAGACTGCTCGTTTGCTGACGGGCTCATTGTATACCTTGATGTCAGTTGTCTGCTGATTGGCTGACTGGCTAGGGGGAGATTGGCAGTCTACTGATTGGCTGACTGGTGACCTGGGATTAGGCTTACACTGATTCATTAGTCGCTTGCCAACTGCTCTGATCTGATAACGAAGAGAGCACCTACGAATTTGGAGATCACTCTTTGATAGGCTTGTTTCCAGTTACCCTTAGCTCGATTGGTGGATCATCCTTGCGTAAACAACGCTATCAATGGTCAACTCTAATGTCACAGGCCCATACCGATGGAGTATATGGTGATTGCTATTCATGATAACGGTAGCGTTCTATCCGCTGGGTAAAGCAAGTGATTTGGGGGTCGCACCCCAAAGATCAGCCCCAGCCCCAAAGAAGAGTACATGTCTACCCCTACTCTCTCCAGGACATACACCTCCCACCTTGTATAGTCTTCACAAGATGAGGCTCCCGTCCTCCGGGCAAAGAGACCCGACCCAAACACCTTCCACCTTGTATAGTCTTTGCATGATACAGCTCCCATCCTCGGAGCAAATAGACACGACTCTGAAGGAGATACTCTCGGGCAATCCGTACACCCAAAAAGCCTCGTCCAAAAGCACACATGAAAACCCCTCGTCAGATTGAACCAGCATCCCTACGAAAGAAGTGCTCGTGAATATGAAAGTGAGCATTCTAATCAAGAATTTTGATCGATGCGTGACACCCATCAACTCGAGACCATAACAATTATAATGTAATCCAACAATAACCTAAAAGAATATAGGAATTGCACATTACAAATTTAGGAATTGGGAAAACAAGAATTTGGATTTGGGGGATTTATAATTTAGGATAGGCATTAAAGATTTAAACCATCAGTTGCCTTTACCGCTGATGAGAAAAGTGGGAGTATAACTTGTACCACATTCTTCAGGGGACTGGGCCCAGTGGCAGCCGCAGTTGATAAATTTCATTAGCGCGTGCTGTCGTGTTTCGGCCTCTATGGAACTTGCGGGGACCCTCCCCGAGTTCGATGTATGAGAAGGGTAGTGGTGGTTTAAGAATTATGAATTAAGAAATTAAGAAGTAAACTGAGCGTAATCGGGAAAAAATTAGGAGTTATAAATTAGGAATTTGGGATAAGAGATTTACGATTTAGGAATTTGGAATCTAAGAATTTGAAATGTAAGAAAGTAGGAATTGTTGATTTAGATTTAGGAAGTGTAAAAGGAAACGAACCAAATCTACAAAATACGAGAATAGTAGATGGAAAATGTTAGAGTACTCAAGTACAATTTTGAAAATGCATACTTTGGGCAAGGTTTTACAACGGCATAGCAAGCCAGCGCCATGATCGTGGATTGATTGTGAAACCATTAGTACCTTTCCCATATATTGGCCGAGGCCGGTCACATTACTGAAACCTGTCAGTTGCATTAATTTAATTAATGAAAAACAAAACCACACATATGCCTACAATGAATCAATTAACTCGTCATGTTAGAGAATCAAAACGACGTACGCAACATACTTGAGCTTTAAATCGATGTCCTCAAAAGCAAGGAGTATGCCTTCGTGTTTATGCAAGAACAACACTGGCGAGTCCCACTCGAATACTTTTTCAACAGACAATACAATTGAACCTTTCCATATAGATCGTGACATGACATAATTCTTTTGTTTTCTTACTGTTTTATCCACCATTGGTTGGTTTTCCCCAAGGAGAAATGAACCTTCGGCCTCCTTTTGTAAGTTCTTCTCCTTCTCCATGAGGATGGTCACAACGGGTCATCTTCCTAACCATTTACTTTGCCTTCTTGTCCTAAAATTATGCTTACCATGATTCTAATTTGAAACAATACCAATGGTAGTTTGACATTGAGAAACAAATAAATAGTAGTAAAAAAAAAAGGCTCGAAGAGTGTGATTACTGTTGGAACATATTTACAAGTGGCTGATAATTCAGGTGAAAAAATCGTACAGTGTATCACAGTCTGGCATCCTTTCAAAAAACAAAGAGCTATTATAGATGATATTATAATAATGTCGGGGGAGTATCGGAAACCCGAAACGAAAAATGGGTCGCTAATTCAATTTATCAATGGTCCCCCCCCCCCCACTTGGCTTCTGCGTTACGCGACGTGTTTTAAATTTCAAGCGGGGAAAGGTATTGGTGGTTTAAGAAATATCAGATCACGTATTGAATTATAGTCATATCACAAAAACAGAAATATGATTGTACCATCAGAACATCATGTCATGTATTGAGTTACAGACGTCGCATAAGAATCGAAATATGATCGTACTCTAAACCATCAGTGCACACAGTTTGTCCTGGGGCAGGCATTGGATGATGTAACGGCTTCCCTATTTCTATCTGTATCTGAATTATCACCCCACTCGTCTCTTTCTGAATTACCACCCCACTTGTCTCTTTAGTTCGATTTAGTTTCGTAGGGACGAACGTCATCGAATTTAAGAGACTATCGAGGATATTCCACATGCAACCCTGCTTTTCTCTCCTTGCCTCCTTTTTGTTTTGTATGATGCATGGTGTGAGTTTATGGTAATGATTGATGTGTTGTTTTTGAGTTTTATTCTTTCGTTCTAGGTAGGATTAACTCAGATTTGTCCATAACGCCTTTCAGCCCTCGAGCGAAGCAAACAAAATGACATATTAAGTAGGCGAACGGACACTTACGAGCTCAGGCCATGTGGATTGACCACACAAGTCCGACTGGGCACCGACCTCGCGTACCCCCATAACGACCATTCCCATCTAACGAGGAAAACTCACGTGTACTCTGTGAGTGGGACGGACGAGAAGCCGTCACAAAGATCGAAGGATGTTATTATTTCCCTCTGGAAACGAGGTATTCTGGGTTCGTGGGTGCTTGATTTGTGATGTCAATACTCATTTTCCGCCCCATTCCTTGTTATGACCCTTCAATGAGTGATTGTCATCTTGTGTACGACAGTTGCACACCATCAGCCTAATACTCTGCAACGGTTGCTGCCACATAGAGCATTATTGGAAAAAACAATTCCACTATCGGACATGTGGCGAGGAGAAGTTTAAGGAAAGAGTGATCGGGCACATGGCGAGAACAAGTTTCAGGAAAGAGCGACCAGACTGCGACATTCCACATGGGATTCTAAACTCTGTGATAAGCGATGGCGGGATCTAATATGAAACTGTGATCCCACGTGCGTACCCCCGCTTTTCGAAAAGCCGACATGTAGCACGGTCCGCATGGAAGTTCAAATATACTTTATGGATTCGATAAACATTGACAACTTCGCGCATCGACCTTTTTTAAGCGGCGATGGCTATTTCTCACTAAAATTGGGACCACACCTTGCCTTTTGAAAAACTGTTGTGTAGCTCGCATGGAAGTTTGAAGATACTTTATGGATTAGACAACTGCCTGCGCTCGCTTTTTCTGCGCGGCGATGGCTATTTCTCGCTAAAATTGGGACCACATGGGAGATTTTAGTTATGTTTGTTTCTCCACAATCAATTTTCCCAAAATCGTTGGCACACCCCTTTTTGTTGTTCTTTCAGTTTTTTTTTTTTTTGCAGTTTAGACACTCCAATCGGTAGACAACATAGAGCGTGAGGTTGGTATCGGCGTCGACACGTGTCGGTTTTGGAAGTAGCGAGAAGAGCTGTTACCCGAAGCCGATCAGCGGAAGCAAAAGCAGAGGCAGCCATGACCAATGCTAATGTTCTTGCTCCCTAAGTGAGGGTAAGCATTCCAATCACCTTTCCATTTTATCCTAATCACACCCATCCCGAGGTATGGCTCAAAGCCGTTGAGGCTCAGGGTCATGTTGTGGTTTATCTTCCGTAGGTGATCATACTGTTTATAAGAAACTCTGCTCATGATTGGTTTAAGCGTCATCAATGGGTAGATTGGGCAACGTTCAAGAGATTCGATGAGATAAGTGAGGACTCTGTATAGTTTGTATTAAAAAAATGCCCTGAGGAAGAGTTACTTTCATACTTAGTCGATAAATTTCAAACAACTTTGGATAAATCTGGAAGGGAGAAAAATGCTGCTCCGGACTGGTTCATATATCATCTTCAAAAACCAGCCCGGAAAGCAAAGCTAAAAAAGGAGTTTCCTCCCAAAACGACGCCTTTGAAAAAGATCATCGTGAAAGCAATCAAATTGGATTCTCAGGATGGATAGACATACATAGACGACATAGTTTACACAATAAAAGATGTAGATGCCAAAATGCGATCTTGGCTAAGATTGATTGATCGGTTCAGCCAGCGACGCGATCTTGAAAATCTAGGCGGACCGTCGCAAAATCGTGCACCTCGGATCGGCCCCTCTCTGCTTCCCCCTCTTCTTCCCCCCCCTTTTTTAAGGTCGCTCATATAACCGCTATCTTGCCTCAATCGTATGTATAAAGTTGCAAACACAAGATTAGATCACCAATCTTCATCTGACACAGATGATCCACTCTATCACCTCTCGACAATCAAAGTGAATGAATCACATGATACAGATGCAGACCTCTAAGATGGGTCGCCTGGAATAGGTCTTGCGATAACTCATGAGTGTCGACCCGGGAGCGAATCCAACCAGAGCGCCGTGAGCTAATACTTCTTCGCCTTATCCTCTTCTTCGTGCACCTTCCCTACTTGCACAAGCTACTCCCCATGGCAGGGTAGAATGTTATAATTGCAAGCAGCCCGGACATTCCACCCGGGATTGCCCCCTTCCAAAACGAAACAAACCACCCCATGTGGCTGCACCTGTAGTTGTTAGCAAGGACGAGTAACTACACAGTTGGAAGGAATCAGAGACGTGGGACACCGCTCCTCTTCTCCGACCCTTCTTGTGGCCATGGATAAGACCGCATCAACATCTGGAACTTCTTACGAAGCGATAGACGTTATCAATCTGTCTGAGTACCTTCAGCTGGCTGGCCTGATTGGAGTTATCCGACCCGCGAAAGATGAGCTTGAATGGGTAGAGAGCAAATCAGAACCTGATCCCGTCGGCCATCTCTGGACGATCTTTGAAGCCGCAAACGACAAGCTCCTGCAACAATGTGAGGAGAACCAGAAAGGGTTTACATATCATCGCCTCTACAAGATGCTTAAGAAGAAGGAAGAAACGACGAAATTGTTGCCATCTTCTCCTCATCCTCCATATGTTGCTGGTCCTGCGGAAAACTTAGAGGCGGCAGAAGCCACTTGGGTGACAACAATCTGCTACGTAGAAAGAGATCATTTAATTCGTGCTAACCTGTGTTGTGGAAAATTCGTGCTAACCTGTGTTGTGGAAAAGTGCAGAGTGTGATTGCGAAGACTGGGGAAAGTCGTTCAAGTTCAATGCTTTTATTGATACAGGCTCATCCGCTGTTGCGCTTTCACTCGACTGAAGGCGGGACAATTAAACTCCATCCTTCCCTTCTCCGGAAATGAAAACTATGTCTCGACTGATGAGGAAACCATGAACATCGTACTGTTGATCGAAAACGTGGCTATCAAGGTTGGCAGGTGCACGTGCTGGTGAATGTGTTATTAGTAATCGATGTGCAATCATATTCTGTGTTGATGTGATTACCTTGGACAATGGTAGTGGGAGCGCATCTTCACTTCGATTTTCATCAGCTGATCCTCACACACATTGGAGGTAAGCCACAAACTATTCCCCTTGGTGTCTCCATGCGCCCTCTGAAACAGATAACGATTACGAGAAAAACAGTTTGAATCGGGATGACCATGATTAAGGGTAGATAGGAAAAAAAAGCTAGATGAGTCAGATGATTGTTTGTCAAAAGGAAGTGACATTGAGAACCTTCTTGAGGATGATGAATACGATGAGAGGGATTACTCGAAATGTCTGAATCATATGCCGAATGAGGAAGAGTGGGGCGAGCTCGTTGTCCAAGAGGCGAAAGAAAACTTACGAATGATCATTTGAACTGCGCATTCTTTTTGCTTGGGTATGAAGAGGACTGAGCCTATAACTCGAATTCACTACCACCTCTTTCATTTCTTTCCCTTATGGAAACGCCAGTTCTTGCTGCTTGTTTTCTTTGGGAACCTACAACAGAAAAATTCCCACGAGAAATGAAAGTTGAAAAACATTCCATAAAAAAAAAATCCTTCATATTTATAAATTATCATTCCAATGTTCGTCTAATTCTAAAATTTTTGGTTTTATTTGATAAGATCCCGTCTAAATATGAGTTTTCCCTTCCAACTACATCTATTTGTTCAAGATGGAATGAAAGTCTGGACAAATTTATGAAAAGTTTTAATTAAACTTTCATTCTACTACAAGAAATATCTTCTAATTTATATTGGATTAACCTATTTATGACTGAAAATCCTTACTTAGATTCAAGAACTCGTCCACACTTTAATTCCATCTCTAACATGCAGTTCAAATAAGAAGGGATACCCCATTGTTGGAAGGAAAGTTTTTAAGTAAGACGAAAAATTTTAAAATTTGAATGACATTTTTTAAGATGGAATGAAAATTTAAAATTTAGAATGTAATTTCACTATAGAATGATTATTTAATTCTATGAATTTTTTTCGTTGTATCCTACAGATTGCAGATATGACAAATCTATATCTGCAAATGACGCAATATTTGCATCTTTCAGTCTATTTACCTTGATCTTTGCTTACAAATGTTGCAGTGATAGGATTGATAAAAAAAATAGGTAGAACCACCCATCACCGATGTTCATGATCTAATGAGCGAAAGAACAAAACTCTCAAGGTTCAACATTACTATGACTAGCACTGTTGACCCAGACAAAGAGGGAAATCAAATTGAGATGGTCAACCTTGCAGAATCACAGATATTGCCTCATATGTTTTCGGTTCAAACAAACAACTCTATGTTATGTGTTCCCTTGTTTTTTATTGGTCAAGGGTCCGACTTGATATTTTTGACACTAATCAGACAATCACCGTCCCTTATTATGTTTCTAAAGAAATACGTATACTTCTAAAAAATGTATTGCATGACTATGTTGTTGAATTGAGCGTGCATAATCACGAGATTAAAATGACAAATGTGATGGAACACGAGATAATTATGGGGAACCATCCACCGATTAGCTACACTTCCTTTCGATATTCCTTTGCACAACTAATTGCTACATTCTAGGGGATCAAAGAGTTTGAAGCTAATGAATAGATCGAACCTGCGATCGGGCCATGGTTATTTCCGGTAGTGATTGTACCGAAGAAGACGGAAAGAGTGCCGATTTAGATTATCGTAAGTTGAATGATATTACGATCAAAGATATTATTGGATGTTTTTAGATGTGCATGCTTTTGCATGAAGTTCGATGTCCGCCATGACTTTCATCACCTTGTCGTTGAAAAGGAAGACCATTCGAAAACGACGTTCATCTTTTTTGAAGGAAATTGACAATGGATCCGATGCCCGATGAGCATCGACAACTTGAATGCACTAGCTACGTTCCAGCGCGCAATGAATATGACCTTCCAGAACTTCGTGTAAAAAACACAGCTAGGGCAGAGAATCATTTAACTACTGGATGATCGTATATATGAATGGTATCTGGTATACTCAAGCGCCTATGAAGGATATGTGCATTTTCCTTCATTTTTCTCGAACAACTTCATATACATTTAAGCCTAGCTTAGTTGGTAAGGCACATAGTGGCATTCAGGAGGTCTTGAGCTCCCCCATTGGCGCCTGACACCTAGAGATAGCCCGTTGGTCCCCCCTATCCGCATTGAGCAGAGACTGCTGATGTTCATAGGGGGAGGGGATTGGAGGGGAAGCGCACATATTAGTCCAGTTGGCATGGTTCCTGATGCTACCTGCTGAGTCGTGCTGACCCCTGATCCGTATCGCCCACCTGGAGGTAGGGTACAACCTCTTCATGTGCCCTTGTTGTAGGCCTGAACATGGATGTGGATGATACTGTAATGATAAAAGTGACCTGAAAGGCCGTCCTGTCCAGATTTGACAGGTAATTGAAAAGAAAAAAAAAATCGGGAAGCCGGAAATTAGGCCTGGACCCGGAACCTTCCTTCCCGATGAGATGCCCGTTTGAGTTCCTAGACCCCTTCCCGCCTCTCCCCTTTCTCTGGCTGTAATCCGAAGTTGACCACGGTGTTTTCTCCCGGTCCCCCCCGGAGCGTGATACAAGCAACATAAAGCAAGTCACACTGTTGCTCTCAAAATGGAATGAAGGGAGGTTAGGTGGTCTGCAATTGTCGGGCGCCCTGCAGCAGGGCTGAAGAGGTCCCCCTTCTCTCAATGTTCCTCAATATCGCTCTTAATCCCCTGGTTTCCAGGGCAATCAATGCTGGCAGGTGGATAATACTCTCGGTCTTTTGGTGTACAAAGGGACGCTGGACCCGTTTTCCAGCAGGTGTAGCTCCCCACCAATAGACTGTCGCCGCTGCATCTTTTCCCCTCTGTGCGCTCCGAAAATGCCAACAAACGGGCCAAAATCCCATAATCGGAATTACGGCCTTTTCCTGCACTTGCGAGGTGGGGTGGGGAGGGGAACGTTCCTGCTTTGATACGAGTGTGATGGACCTGCCGGGATGGCAGTCCGTCAGGATGAAGACCAAGGGTAAGGGAGGAGCCTAGGAGGAGATGGAGATGGAGCTGGAAGGGACATCGCAGCGCCAACACAGGAGAGCGACAAGGAAGCCAGCTAGGAGGGGGTGCTCTTATCACCTTTCGTAGCTGAACAACTGGCTTTGTTTTTTTTTTTTTTTAAAGAAGGAAGGCCTGAACCCAGAAAACTTTTGAATTGGTGGCGGCAAAAACTAGCATTTTCGTTTCTCCTCTGCCTACCTCCTCTTTTTCAGTACACCGACCTCTGCATTTTCAGCACACCAACCTCCACGTTTTCAGCACACCATCCAACCCCCGTGCCTCCTTTCTGCACGGGATGTTGAATCTAAAGGGATTGGATGGTGGGCTGACAAAGAGGAGGCAGAATTGCCTACAAGGGCAAGTCTTCTTCTTCTTCTTCTTCTGTTTTTTTTTTTTTTTTTTTTTTTAAGCCTAGGGTGTTGTGGAGGCCAAGGACCAGACCCGCGATGATTGCTGGTAGACTCAGCCAATGGTTGTCTTGACAAGATAGGCCACCTACACTACCCATCCCCACGTTAATACTCCCGGTGCAACCCCTGTCCCTACTATCCTACCTCAATGTGACCAGCACTCAGGACCAGTACCGTATCAAAATCGAGGGCAACTTGGACCAAACAGCAGTGACAAGCACCAAGGCTGGGCCGACCTCCCAGCCCTAATGGAAGCGGAAGCGGACGAACCTTGCAGTACGGCAACTTCGGACGCCAGGCTCATGCAACCTTCTACAGGCCCGATTCAGAGAGTCTACCTACCAGGATTACCTAAGCAAGGCAGGCCAGCGCCCGCGGACACATCCTTTCGTCCTTCCCCTACCTTACCCAAGGCTAGGCGGAACTCAGACTAGCCGGAGCGACTTATATCCCTACCCTACCCTAGAGCTAAGCCATGTGTGAGTAGACCCCATCATATACCTGATAGATCCCCCCAACCAAGTATCATATTTGTGTGTATGTGTGTGTGCCCAAAGGCTATATATGTTTGTATGACCCCATAGGACCCATGTTTTTTGTGTCTGCCCGAAGGCTATGTGTGCTCTGTGTAACTGTATAGCGAGGTGTATATGCCCGAAGGCCAGATATGTGCAGTACTATGTAGAGGGAACTATGTGTTCGTTTTGAAGAGATGACAGGCCAAGCTGCGCAAGACCCCCCCCCAAAGTCCCAAGCCAGACTCGAACCCGTGATCTATGACATATGACCTGAAGACTCTACCATTTGAGTGACAATCGCAAACGGCCCCTGTGTGTGATATGCCAGACTGGGGAGATCAACAGAACAACCACGAGCAACAGCCACAAGCAACAACCACAATCAACCCACACAGTATCAAGACCCGACACAACACCATGGACAACCCTTGGGTGGTGTGCAGGCAGTGTTTGTATAAGCTTACCGTGCGTCAGCCCAAGGGGGTGTGTGTCCAGTCGTGCGTCATTCTAACGCCCTGCCGGGGTCCAGACACAAGGTTGCAATTGAGGTTTGAACCCGCAACCTCATACCACAATGCGCATTTCCAACCGGTGCTCTAACCATTGAGCTACATATGATGACTTAAACCTATGGACGTGCCGAAATCTGTTGTGGAAGTGGAGTCCCTTTTCTCTTGCCCATTCCCGTGTACAATTTGTGCTGGCGGATGCTTTCTAGGCGCCAAACTAGGCAGTGGGCTCCAGGCCTTAGGAGCTCAATCCACGACCCTCAACTTGAGAAAAATCTCAAGGGCAGTTTCGTTCCACTACGCCCTTGAGATTCAATAATCATGATTAGGAGGTGATTAAACCACCAGTACTTGGCCCAGCTATCGGCCGCGGGCGATTCCCGTTTACGCGCCGGTAGTTGCGCGCTTCGGGGCACCGAACCACAATGGCTGGAAGCGCCAGCCAAAATGAAAACGAAATGGTGCCCTGGCGGCTCGGCAAAACTTGGCGCGCAGGGGGTATCCCGGCTCGGCATCAATAGCTGGGCCAAGTACTGGTGGTTTAACGTTCCCGCCGCAAAAAAATCCCGCTCTGAAACTGAAGGCCGGGGGCCTCGGCCCACATGCCAGCGAGTAGTATAGTTTACTAGTCTGTGTGACAGTCGAAGTCGGGAAACGAACATGATTCAGTTCAGCATGTGTGTT
The DNA here is from genome assembly GCA_003427395.1 of Chara braunii. Lineage (NCBI taxonomy): Eukaryota > Viridiplantae > Streptophyta > Charophyceae > Charales > Characeae > Chara > Chara braunii. The sequence goes on from BFEA01000012.1 coordinate 2,319,877, forward strand.
TGCCCCCTGGGTCTAGGTCCGGTACTCTCCCCTGTGTGCAAAACCATCGTGCATATAGTGCAGAACATGGACAAATACACCTGCACGATTTTTTTAATTTTATTTTTTTGGGAAACGGACCACGATTTTCGCCTTTTTGCACATCCACGGTAGTGGGGTGAGGGCCTTTGTGTGCAGTTGGGCGTCGCTCCACTACTCTCGACACGCACAAAAGACAAAAAATTGTGGCGGTGTATCTTTCCGTAGCAGAAGATTCACTCTTGTTTTGCACATTTCGGTAGTAGTGGAGCCAGGCCCGTTATTGGACGGACCTCCTTTGGGTGTACGCCCAGCCAGAGGACGGCGGCCCACAGAAAACCAAAAAACGAAAACGCCCACTTTTTTTACTTCTTTTCCCCCCTTATAGCCTCAGGTGAAGACGAAACGAAACCTACAGCCTTGCTCTGGCACCACAGCTGACGTAATATAGCACTTACCAGAGGGCCTTCCTCGTCAGAAGCAGCGTCACGACTGTAAGATCAATACCAATCAATACACTGTGCGAATGACTCAGGGGCAGAGTCCATTGCTGCTATGTTTGTGCCTGAAAAGAATGAATTCGGCGGCCATGGTGACCAGGTTCGTGCTTTCTCAGTATGAGGTAACATACCACTTACCGGTGGGCCTTCCTCTTCAGAAGCAGAGTCACGACTGTGGGATCAATCCTGCTGTACCTCGTACCAGCTGGCGCTGTACGCTGTAGGCAAGGAGGCAAAAACGAATAGTATTCTATGCCAGAAAAACGAGGTTAGTATTCTACACCGTATTCCCTCTCCCTCCAGTCCGTAGGGGACCCCTAAAGCAACTAAGAACCAATGACAAATGGGAGCCTTACGGCTCCCTGCCCTAAATGGCGGGATGCATAATCCCACCGTCCGATCGACAGTTCCTAACACTCCCACACCGTCACACGGACTAGTAAACTATACTGGCATGTGGGCCGAGGCCCCTGCTGTAGGGCGCCCTGGCAAACTGGCCCAATTTCCGAGTCACCTCCCAGCCGTGACTTGAATGTCCTTGAAAAGGGCTCCAGCACTGTCCGGGAGGTGTTTTTTTCTTGTTTTTCTTTTTTTCCGACTGCAGTTGTCCTGGGCCAATGATGGACCTTATTGGACCTGCTCGGTGAACCACGGGAAATAGCAGGCGCCATACATGTTCCCGCTCTTTTTTCAGAGTGCGAACTGCAGGGTGTAGTGGAACGAGAACGCAGTCTAGAATTGACCATCAGGCTCTAGGGGGCCGCCCTTGAGATTTTTCTCAAGTCAAGGGTAGTGGAACGAGCCCCTTCGTGTGGGTCCTGGAGCGAGCACGGCATGTCCGACTTAGCTCAGACCAAAGGTCCAGGGTGTAGTAGAGGCCCTAGAGGGTGGTGACCAGGCCTCAGGGAGTGCCCCGGTACTCATCCTGTTGGGAGCAGCAGCGTTTGCACAAACCTTGCGAAGCACAGGGAGCTTACGAGGCATTGTTAGGCTGCCTTTTCCACCATGCCTGTCGACGCTTGGGCTGGAGACACGGCTTTCCCGTAGTAAGCCGCTCAATCACCATGTATGTAATAATCCGGTCTGACTGCCCGTTCGCCTGCCCGGTCGTCCGCCCTGTCATCTTTGGCTTTGTTCGCCCACCAACGCGTAGTTTCCCCGTTGCCCGTGAGTCCAGCTCAGCACCACACAGAGGTTTACTTGACGCAGCACAGCCGGGCAGCACAGGAGCACCTGAAAGAGCCGGGCAGCACAGGAGCACCTGAAAGAGCTTGGCTGCGAGATGGCATTCTGAATAATGATCAATCTGTAGATGGGAGAGTAGGGACGTTTGTTACGACGTTCGATTGACTTTTTCGGTCGAGCGTCGATCTGGTGCAGTGCGTGACTGTGACTTACAGATCCTGCGCGAATGGGCGACGAAGGCCCGCCATCCATCCAGAGACTGGAGGAGGTGAGATGGGGAATGATTGGATGCGGCAGCGTGACAGAGCTGAAGTCAGGACCCGCGTTCTCTAAGATCGCGGTTTCGAGCCTCGTGATCGTCATGAGGAGGACGAAAGGCTTGGCGGAAGATTACGCCAAGCGCCATGGTGTACCCCGCTGGACAACGGACGCCAATGAAGTCATCCATGATCCAGAGGTGAATGCTGTCTACATCGCCACCCCTCCAAGCTCGCACGCAGAATATGCCATCAAAGTGGCAATGGCGGGGAAACCAGCGTACGTGGAGAAGCCGATGGGGATCTGCTACAAGGAGAGCGAGCGCATCCTGGAGGCCTTCAAAACAGCGGGACTGCCGCTCTTTGTCGCATACTACCGCCGATGCCTGCCAAATTTTGTCAAAGTCCGAGAGCTTGTCAGAACAGGTGCAATAGGTCAGGTCAGGGCACTGCATTTGCAGCTTCACAGGCCCGCCAAGGAGACTGACGTGAAGTTGGCTGCAACTGCTGCTGCAGCCGCAGCAGCAGCAGCAGCAGGAGGAGGAGGAGGAGGAGGAACAGGTGAGGTGGAGGGGTTACGAAGACCCTGGAGAGTCGATCCGCTTGTGGCGGGAAAAGGTGGATATTTTCGAGATTTAGCATCTCATCAGCTTAATTACCTCGAGTATGTTTTCGGTCCCGTGGTCCACGTGTCGGCTATTGCACGCAACCTAGGTAAACTTTACCCGACGGAAGACACAGTAATGGCAAGTCTCGAGTTCGAGTCCGGCGTGGTTGGTACCGGAAACTGGTGTTTTGCGTCGTCGAAGGCGGGTGACTGCGATTTCTGCGAGATCTACGGTGATCACGGCAAGATCCGTTTCAGTTTCTTCCAATCGTCTCTGATAGAGGTTGACAGCGGGGGGGCTACGCGGACAGAGATGGACTTGCCTTACCCTCCGCATGTGCAGCAACCTCTCCTGCAGACCGTCATGGCAGCGCTCAGAGGCGAGGGGCTCTGCCCCAGCACAGGAGACGCAGCCGCACAAACGGACCGAGTTCTGGATGCTATTCTTGGGGATGCCGACGGGCATATCGAGGATGGCAAACGGTTGGAGGGCGGGGTGAGGGTGCACACTTTTTCCACCTGAGGGAAACAAACAAGTGTACTGCTGTCAGCCGGAGTGTGAAGCGTGAATGGGACAGCGAGGCGAGCTAGCGGTAGACTGATGGTGGGAAGAGGGGGGGTGGGGGCGGGGTGGCGGCGGGCGGCGGCGCAAGGAGTGGGAAGGGCGCTAGCGGTTCTCGCTTCAGATCCGAAGAAAGGATGGGAGGGGGTCACTTAGGGTGGGAGGGGGCCGAGAGCATGTAGGAGCGGGAAGAATTAAGTGGGTAAGTGGGTGTGTCAGTAATGGCGACTGGGATGAGGTGGCGGGAATGATCAATGATGACGAGACGGGAGTAGGTGAGGCGAGTAGAAGGACGCGGGAGAGAATAGAGTACGGGTCGTCTGCTGGGCTTGGCATCATCAAGTGCTTATCGGATAGGCGAATCGTGCTAAGGCATCATTTGCCCGGCATGTCTTTTGCACCTTCCCTTTTTGTTACCTTCACTCACATTGTCCGAGCACGAAAAATTATCCTCCCCGCTCCTCCTCCTCCTCCTCCTCCTCCTCATCATCATCATCCGTGGGAGTGCGAAGGACTGTGTTTCATACTAGAATTCTAGTCGTGTATGCTTGTTAAATAACAAATGCTTTCGTTGTTCCGGCGAGTTTCACTCGTGGACGCGTGGTGCCGTAGCCACGGGGGTTCTTGCGTGTCACGCCTAGTGACGCCTTTTCCTGCTCAGATTGATTACTGCCTACGGTAGCATGCTGTTTTGCAACTACCGGCAGTGTTTCAAACTGTGCGTGCGATTTTTAATTGGTCAAGGCAGTGCATGATAAGTGCACAACGCTCTCGCAGAAAGAACGACATAGAAAGTAAGGACTGCGCGCTTCGGCCTATCAGGAAGAACTTCCTGGTAGGCCGACGAGAGCATGCTGTTTTTTTTTTTTTAAACACATTGTTGCTCATTATGGAGAGCATGCTGTTTTGCAACTACCGGTAGCGTTTCAAACTGTGCGTGTTATTTTTAATTGTCACGGCAGTGCATTATAAGTGCAACTCTCTCGCAGAAAGGACGGCATAGAACAGCTTATCGGGTAGACTCTCTGACTACTGGGGAGCCTGGCCTCCGAAGTTCCCGTACGGCAAGGTTCGTCCGCTTCCACCTCCACCACTGCCCAGCCCTGGTGCTAAAGCCCTGGTGATTGTCACTGCTATTTTGTCCAAGTTGCCCTCGATACTGGAAGGTGATGGTCCTGAGTGCTGGCCACACTGAGGTAGGAAGTAGGGATAGGGGTTGCACTAGGAGTATTGACTTGAGGATGGGGAGGTGGCCCCACCCTGTCACGACAACCATTGGCTGCCCGCTACCATATGTCTGGTCACTCCCCTCTGCAACACCCCGGGCTTAAAAGAAGAGGCAATATGATTTACCTCATTTGCGAGGCCCTATGCTTGTAGGGGTCCCCTCTATATAGTCTTAGGAGTAGTGGTAGGAAGGTAGTGAAAGGCAAAAGAATTTGAGAGAAGAATATAGTGTAAAAAAGAAAAAGTCTCTGCACTAGGGCGTATCAGGAAGTTCTTCCTGGTAGGTCCACGGGAGGTGATCACCAGTTTTGGGTCGCCACAACCCGCCACGTCCTGGTAGAGCTACGGGAAGTGAGAGGCCCACCGGAAGTGGATCCCAGTTTGTCTTCTTTGCTCTCGTCTCCAGGGGCATTGACCGCCATGGCAATTTTAATGCCCCTTACTCCCTCCCTCCCTCCGTCCCTCCCTCCCTCCCTCCCTCTTCCCTCTCGCACTTGCTCGCACCCTCCATCCCTCCCTCTCTCTCTCCCTCTCTCTCATATACACGTACAAAACCATGCTAAAGAGGGGTCTCGTTAGACACTCCTAAAAGAATCCTAAAAAAAATAGGATCAGTCCTAAAAGATTTTTAGGATCTGTGGCGTCTTGGTTAGAAGAATCCTAGAAGTACAGCTTTTAGGACGAGTCTTAAATGGTATCCCGCGGCCAGTTTCATGCATGTATACGGAGACGTGGCGCCGATGTCCGCCCATCGTCGTCCCATGTCCGTCATATACAGGGGTGCAGACCGCGGTTGTGTTTCGCCTGCCGAATCCCAATTGCGTGAGTGCCATTTGATGCATTCCCGGGCGGCGAAGACAGGCGGGCCACGCCCACGTATAGCACGGGCACGAGGTCGGTGATGGAGTGGATGTTGGTGGCGGTGGCCATGTGTTGTCTGCTGAGGAGCAGGGTGCAGTAGTGCTGACGGTGACGGCTGTCGTTCTCCGCCCGCAGATCGGCAAACCATCATCGGTGCACCACCCTTTCTCCCTCCGCAAAGCTTCTGCACCCAAAGGTGGACTACAGCGGGGGCAGGACACTGCAAGACGTCCCCTACAAGATTCGCCTCCCCCCCTCTGCCCCAATGGCTAGAGGCTCTGGCTGTTGCCGTCGTCCCACTGCCAAAGGCCTGCAATGTCCATGCAGTGGCCCCACGAACAACTTCTGCGCCACGGAGTTGTGGACATTGCTGCCCTGCACGTGTTGGCCAAGCTCCGTGAGACACGGACTCCCGAATTTTAAAGCTCCTCGTGAGTAGCTTTATTTTTTCGGTCGTTTTGCCTGGGGATTCCTTAAAGAAAATTGGAATGCTCCTTACGCTGTTTGCACATTTTCTTCACGATTTCCTTTTTAGGAAGCATCTAACCACAATGCGAAGGAGTGTCTAACGAGATCCTAAGTGTTTGTTCACTTTCTAGGAGAGATGTCCGTGGCCACAGGCTTGGACATTTTCCTGATTCCCTTGGCAGGGGACCATAAATGACCTTCCAAAATGCGAGATTGCAATCGGATGAGAATTTCCCCTTGCTACCTAGAGTAATTGCTCCTGGCCCGTCTTCCAGATGGGAGGTTTGGGCCTGCCCTTGAAAAATGGCCACATGCTCACTGCAGCCGTTCAGTTCCCTCCCATTCCTTCTTTTGTCGTTCCTGATCTGACCCCCCTCCTTCAGTCAAGTCTCCCTGGCGCACCCCCATCCCCTTAGTCCTACCTCAGTGTCTACCACTCAGGACAATCACCCCTCTCACATCTTGGTGGGAGTCTGCAACTCGGGATAATCACCCCTCTAACATCGTGGTGGGATGAGCTGACCGGACAGAGGTTGGAGGCACTACCGCTAAGCAGGAACCTTACTCGGCCCTGGTTGAAGCATATTCGAAAGAGCCCTGTCATAGGTCGGATCAGTTATGGCAGTTTGGGCAGAAAGGACAAGAGGTGCTGTTTTTCAGCGGGGTGATGTAGAGTGGGCTTTTCACTTGGAGGGGGTGGGACAGGAGGGATGGTGGGATGACCTGACCGGACAGCGGTTGCAGGCACCACCACTAAGCAGGAACCTCACTCGGCCCTGGTGGAATATTTGAAAGAGCCCTGTCATAGGTGGGATCAGTTACGGCAGTTGGGGCAGAAAGGACAAGGGGTGCTGTATTTCAGCGGGGTGATGTTGAGTGGGCTTTTTACTTGGAGGGGGTGGGACAGGAGGGATGGCGAACTTCAGCTCTGCGGAGGTATACTCTAGGGGGAATTGTACGCCGCTGAGGGAGTTGGGGTGACCCTTTAGGGGGCTGTCCTGAACTGGGGCTGATGAGGAGAGGGGGCTTCTCCCGGCGGAGGCAGTGTAGGGACAGGGGGGTGGCTTTTCTTTGAGGGGAGGGAGAAATCCTGGGGTTATTCTGTGAGCCCTTGATTGCTGCTGGTGGTGGAAGGTCACACCAGGGTGTTCTTGTGGATGGGTATAAAGTGTCCTGCTGGTGAGGAGGGCTAGCCGGTTGGATGGAAATAGGGCATAGCAGCGGTGGAAATGGTGGCTCTGCTGTTTTAAGTGTTGCTGGAGTAAGGTTAAAGGGGTCTGATGGGGTGTCCTGGTGGGATGAACACAATCAGTGTGTGACGGAGTGGGATGGAATGGGATGCATCAGAACAGCGATTTTGGTGGTGATTGGCTACTTGTCTGACACCTTGTTGATGCCGTCATACTCTTAGGATTGCAGATGACGGTGGCCAGAACGATGCTGGAAAGTGCCAGGGCTTGGTTGTGCTGCCCTGTAACCCGAGTTGGGTGGGGGCATGAGGCCTGGTTGTTCTGGGGCGGGTCGCACCATCCTGTAACCCAGCAGCTGGGGATGTGAGCCCTGGTAGAGGCTAGGTTGTTGAGAACATGAGGGTTGAGATAGGTTAGGATAAGCTGCTAAAAGGCACTAGGGGAGTTTGGTTTTGATGCTGTAAATGCCTCAAAGCTCCTGTGGAATAAGCGTAGGTAATTCAAGGTACTTCAATAGATTCGTAGTCTCTTTATAGTCCTCCTGAAATTGTTAGTTGGTTCATAATTGCTATCCCCAGCTGAATTTCTCTTTTCTTCTCTTCTCTTCTCTTTTCTCTCCTCTCCTCTCCTCTTCGCTCCTCTCCTCTCCTCTCCTCTTGTGCCCCCCAAAGTTCAGTACGCGGTCCCTCTATGTGTCTGAACATTCTCTACGAGCTCCTAGAGGCAGTGTCTACTGACGTAGACAGCACCCTAGCCCAGCTCTTGTTCACGTCATCCCTAATACTCTAAAGCAAAACGCGGGTCTCGCGTGACGCTTCCCGGGGCTTCCCAGGAGTACCCGTTGCCTGTTGGGCCCAGGCCGAATCGGGGCCCGGGCTGAATCGGCGGAAGGAATGTGTCAGGAGCGGCAGTTGGCAGTCGGGCCCAGGGCGATTTGGGGACCTGGCCGAATCGGCCGAAGTAATTTGCGGGTTTTTTTCGCGCCGGCGTTTTTTTTTTGGGCCGTGTGGCTGCTGTTTCCAAATCGTCATCGTCTTTGTGAATCCGCCGAAGTAATCAGCTTTTTTTCCCCTAATACTCTAAAGCAAAACGCGGGTCTCGCGTGACGCTTCCCAGGAGTACCCGTTGCCTGTTGGGCCCAGGCCGAATCGGGGCACGGGCTGAATCGGCGGAAGGAATTTGTCAGGAGTGGCAGTTGGCAGTCGGGCCCAGGGCGATTCGGGGACCTGGCCGAATCGGCCGAAGTAATTTGCGGGTTTTTTTCGCGCCGGCTTTTTTTTTTTGGGCCGTGTGGCTGCTGTTTCGAAATCGTCATCGTATTTGTGAATCCGCCGAAGTAATTAGCGGTTTTTTTTGGCGCCAACGTTTTTTTTTTTGGCCCGTGTGGCTGCTGTTTCAAAATCGTCATCGGCTTTGTGGGTTTTCGAATTCGTCATCATCTGTTCGAAGTTTCGTTTTCCGCTCGCTGTTTAGGGTGAAGGTGATTGGATTTCGTCGGTGTTTGTTGGAATTCTGTGATCAATTGTGACGAAGGGCGGGCAGTGGGAACGACGAGAGAGAGAGAGAGAGAGAGAGAGAG
>BFEA01000012.1:2342381-2372086 GCA_003427395.1 Chara braunii
TTTATGCATGTCATCCTTGCGCAGGGGCCATTTGCTAATTTACCCTTCTCTGTATCGTTCCAATTTTAACGGATGTCCCGGAGGACTTTCTTTCTTTCTTTCTTTCTTTCTTTCTTTCTTTCTTTCTTTCTTTCTTTCTTTCTTTCTCAATCATCATTGGGACCACAACCCTGTGAATCTAGACCTTGCAATGTCAAACATTAACCGTGAGAGTGGGTTAGGGAAAAACTTGAAAAGGAAAAAAAGAGAAACAGAGCGCTCTGCAAAACTGGTTCCTGAGACAGGTATGATTTCCAAGTAGCTTTGGTGGCTCAGGGATTTAACTGTTAATATACTTCAGCAATTCAAACTTTGCATGCATCAAAAGCATCATAATTTTGATGTAGAGAATGCTCTTTCGTTCCGACATTTCTCTTAAGCTCATGCAGATCGAGCTTCTTCATTGCAGGGGATCTATTGAATAAGGTGAACTAAAAAGATTAGTGGAATGAATTTACTATTGATTGCATATGATGGTTAAAAAAAATAAGCAAAAAATATTTAATACAAATTCATAAGTAAGAAAAAACATCTAGCCTCCTGATGAGTCAGTGAAACTCCAACAAAACAGTTCGTCTTCGTCACAGCCCCCTCGTTTGTTGTCCTCTTCTCCCTTTTGTCCCTCTCTGCCTACCGTTTACCAGGCAGCTCTGTTTGACTAGATACATTATAGACGATACATACATACATATCTATATTATAATAATAGATATGTATATACAAACATTAAATCAAATACTATAAGAAAAACAGGATGTATAATAATATTATGATTAGATAAAAATTCATAACATAGATATATTTTGAAGCACTACCGGCAGTACCTCCACCAGTGTTGGGGAAATATGGAAAACTGGCAGTTTTCCCAAACTCGTAAGAAATCAGAGGCCGGGCCCGGCAATGGCCGCCATTGATAAATCTCATCGGCAGCCGTCATTTCATTTCGGCCTTCTCAAAAGGTCGGAGGCCCACCCGAGGCCCACATTTTTCCCACTCGGCAAAGGTACTAGTTGTTTAAGAAATACATAATATACATATCATAATAAGTAATACATAATAAATTAATAACATATAGTAAATAGCAATATCTACATTTATTTGTCTATATTTTACAAAAAATAGAACAATGATATATAAGTAGAATAAAATGTATTTATAGTACACTATTAAATCAATTTAAATGTACTTTTATTATCCATTAGGGAATAAATAGGGCATGGGGCATATTAAGTGTCATCATTCCAAGACATGATGGGCAGACTGAGGAGAAGCAAGCTTTTAGTGACTCAGACTCAACAAAGAAATATTGAATTGAAAGGTACATTCCAAGACTAGAGATTGTAGGTTCAGCATAGGGGTGGAATCCTAAGGCAAGAAGGGGAGCTGCCACTTGAAGAGTGCATGCTTAGAGAAGCCTGGCCTGCAAGCAAAAGATGATTCCAACATAATGAAATATCAGATAGCAACAACAAATCCATTGGCTGCCGTCTTCCGCTCAGCTCGGCTGGACAACGCTGTCACCTAGATTTCCTGTAGGAAACGAATCCATCGGTCGGCAGGGATACCACCCCCTTACACGCAAGGAGGTGCTTTTGTCCTGCTGCCTCCAAGACCTCACCTCAGGATCAGCCCCCATTTCTTTCAGGTCGTCACCGTCACAGGTAACATCATAACGATGACGACGGTGGCTGCGCTTTCGTCCCAAGCAGAAAGGGCGAAGGAATCCAGATTTAAGTACGCGGACATGAGCCTTAGGGCCATGCTCCAGCTCACGCATGGACAGAATGCGGAACTGTATTTGGCAGCAAATGAGAGAGGGAAAGAGAGAGACGAGACGGAAAATCTAATGGGGCAGAAACATTCACGTTCTTAGTCTAGCAAGGGTTGATGCCTCACAGCAGGCATGGCTGATGGACTAGGTACTAGACAGGAGGTCCGGCCAGACGTGCCAAGTCAAGAAGAACTCTTGTGGCATCAGATACCAATAAATTCCCTCAGCACCTCCGTATCAAGGACCGAGGGGCAATTTCCCCGATCAGTCTCATCAGGTACCAATAAATCTCCTGTACAATGAACAGACCGCTCTATTTCCCTAAGCGTCAAAAACGGTGGAACAGGTGGAAGAGAATGCCAAGGACTCTGTGCGACACCCCTGTGAAACACATGGCAGAGAATGCAGGTGACTGACAGAATGAAGCTCGACGAGCCAATAGATGAACTTCGGAAGTCAATCGATGCAATGATGGATATGACGGAATCACTGGATATTTGTGCTTCAGTGACGCAAGGAAGAAACGGACAAAAGAATGAATGAATGAATGAATGAATAAACCAGTGACTGACTGACTGACTGCATGAATGAATGAAAAAATGAATGAATGAATAATCAGAATAAATGAATAAACACAATGAATAATCCGGAGAGAATAAGGGAATCCTCCATTGATCAACTGTGGTGAAGCGTAGGAAGCAGCCACTAGATCAAAAGCCTCTAGCCGCACCAGATTAAACATGCAAGCCTTGCAATGGGAGGAAAAAAATAAAATCTCCGCTTGATAGACACTTACGTATGCCCCATGTGCTGGATTCCTCTGTTCACATTCACTGCAGTTGGAGGAAGAACAATGCAGCGCGGTTCCTCGTTCATCAAATGTTCCCCTGTCCGTGTCCATGTTTCTCTATTCATTCATTGCTGTCCCACTGGTTTATCCGTTCACATATACGATCCTTATGTCCGCTGCTTCATCATGAAAATGTGTACACTTCGTCGGAGCAAACTGTACCCAAATCGTCCGAGCAGATATCGTTGGAGCAAACTGTATCGTTCCATCGGAGCGCGCTCGCCCCTTGGCGTGCTGGTTCCACACACCCACACGAATGAATCTTGGCAGTACTGACCTGCCTACCTTAAGAGGAATAAATTACTGCAGAAATTCTCTGTTATTCAACAAAGAACACAGTGACCAGCTCCCGATGCCGGCTTTAAGAATGGACAGACGGGAAATGGAATCTAAGCATAAGAGATGATGTACTCGTCTGCCCATCAGGTTGCACTGCACTTGCCACCTGAGTTATCCCGTTGGACACAAGTTACGCCCCCCCAAAAAAGGGACGATCCTCTCGCCAAGCCAAGAATGACTTCTGGGATTGTGATAATCATTATTGCGGTGACTGAACGAACGGCCTCAGCTTTTTCTGTTTCCCGATATCCAAATGAACACTTCGATTCCGGCTGAGCATCCAATTCTGCAGGGCTTCAGTGCATCCACCTACTAGAGATTCCACCAAAATTGAAAAGGACTTGACTGTCACACTTCCGTCTTGAATCTTGATATACACCTCCATTTTGCAGAGTACAGTGATCTAACAAAAGCCATCAGGGGCCTGCTGCGCCCACCGTGACCCTCCCGATCCCACACTCGGCACCCAATGCTTTGCCCGGCCGTCCAGGCACTTTTCCTTCCATGATCATCAAGCCATGTTACATAGTTGTCGCCCTGTCCTTGTTCTTGCATACACCTCCCCTTCACCATCCCCTCCGTCATCCCCTTCGTCTTCCTCACGCACTTCCTTGCCCCCTTCATCATCCCCTTCGTCATCCCCTTCGTCATCCCCTTTGCCCCCCTCTTCGTCATGATCCCCTTCATCAACCCTCCCTCGATCATCCTCTTCGTCATGATCCCCTTCAGTCATCCTTCCCTGGTCTTCAGGAATCTCAACCAAAAGCTGCATACACAAGGTGGGCATCGACGCTCCCCTTTTGATGCTGTCACCTGCAGGCACCTACCTTGAAGGAAAACACTCGTCCCTTGAGCTGTCCGTTTCCCATCAACTTGGCATCGTGACCAACCTCGACTTGTTGAGCCGCCTGTTTGTGATTACTCAATCTTTTCCCTTCTCTTCTCCACCCGCCCTCATATCTGGTAACCGCTCTTGCCTGGCCTTACTCCGCTGTTGCATGGCGTACAATATATCTTCTTCTCATGCATTCACCCCGAGTTGTATCCCTGCCTGATTTGCTGCCCTTGCCCGCTGACCTTCTGTAGGCTATCTTTCACTTGGAAGTAGACGTCCTGCGAACCAGCGACACTTCCGAGGCGCCTAGGTGCATCAAGGCTATTTCAAAACATTGCTGCCCCCCCCCCCCCCCCCCCCCCCCTCTCTCTCTCTCTCTCTCTCTCTCTCTCTGACTGCGACTGTGCAATCATGATGGCACTCACTTTGTTGAATCAGCAGTTCATGTTCCAAGCTATCGAGGAAATGAATGCTGCAGCCAGCATTGACTGTATTCATCTAGTACATCAATTGCACATGACCTGTCATCAAATTTCCGAACTTGCACAGCATCGGTGGATTGCCGTTACTTTCATGCGGACAGCGACGACCCTAGAGAGGCCTGCACTTGATGAGTCGGATTGGTCTGGCATTTTTTTCTCACACCGTGAAAGAAACATTAACTGCTGCTACACTTATTCCAGCCAAGTACTAGATGTTGCTGAACTGCATCATCATGACATTGGCTACGTAAATCATCATCATTATGATATCATGACACTGCCCACAATGGTACAGGACGATTACCATCGTGCCACCTACAACACGAGCTAGCCTGAGGATGGATGCATCACTGAGAGGTTTTTGTCTGCAATGATCGGAGGGCATTAGGCGCTTGCTGCTATCGATGATGCAGCTGCCCTCCTGCCGCGGGTGTAGGCTATTTTAGAATTTGAAGCAGTGTGAGAGGAAAGGATCACGGAAGAAGGCAATCAACAACGCCAACCAGGCATCAAGAACCTAATCTGGCCGGCTAGTTTCAAATGATGGGCGAGAAGAAGGCAATCAACAACGCCAACCAGGCATCAAGAACCTAATCTGGCCGGCTAGTTTCAAATGATGGGCGACTGGATCGGTTTCTGGCCTCCCACTGAGGCCAATGAACGTGGCTGCGACTTCGAAACGAACAAGAATCAAAATAAAATCGCCTCGGTTTACTTATTGACAATCAAACATAAATTGATTAATCAATCAATCAATCAATCAATCAATCAATAAAGATGGTGCCGATGAAGGACTCCTCCTCAAACTGTTTGCTCAACTACAGCTTGAAGAAGCGGACCCACAACAACGACAAAACAACGGCCAGCAGGCCCGACCAGACGAACACTATCGTGGGTGTCTTCTGTGACTTGCCCATCAAACCCTGTCAAACAAAAGTCCACACAAAGTGCAACGCCACAATAGCAATACAGAATTATTAGGCGGACATGTTCGCAGACGAATTGCATGAAGGCAGTTGATCGCAGACGAATTGCGTGAAGGCAGATCATGTAGCACTATGCGTCACACGGTCACTAGGAGGCACGAGGATCCTTTTTTGCACAACAAGAGGAAACACAAGCTGAAATCCATTCTGCATGCTGCATTTGAAATTTGACAGGTAAGTTTGCTGGATGGCTTTCTTCTATGAGTGGGGGTGGAACAGATTGCATCACTTTTCCAAGGGAAGGGTCGTCATGACCTCATCGAAATACAAGAGACTATCATGATGGCCCCGTTCACACACAATAGTCACAGTGTAGTATGCGGTATGAAGATGTGTGTCAAATTGTCAATGCCATAATCTCTGCGGCATGTTTCTCCAAGACATCATCATACGTGAAATCCTGGACAATCTTTTTTTGTATGCGTCAATACAATTAGATGGACAAATTGAAGAGCATGGGCATGAGCACAAGTTCTGCTCAGGCTGAAAACACAGATATCTCTTGGTTGTGGTTTCACAGGATGGTAGATAGGGTCAGTGGGAATGTCGTTAACAGACATCCTTTTTTTTTTTTTTTTGGAGAAGTCTTAACATAACTCCGTTGGTCTTGGTTGTTGTTTCACAGGATGGTGGACAGGGACAGTGGGAATCTCATTAACAGAGATCCTTTTTTTTTTTTTTTTTTTTTTTTTGGAGAAGTCTTGACATAACTCCGTTGGTACTGATCATCAGGTTCCCAGGGACCCCTTCGATTGGGGAAGGGGTATTATTTAACGATGCTTCATTTTGTGCAACCGCGCATTTGGCTGCGACAGATTTGCCGACACCAGGCTGTGCAACTACTTGGCATCGGATACACATTTAGCTGTGGCAGATTTGTGAACACTATGAAACTCAAACACAGAGACGTGGGGTATCTTGCACTCATTTTTACTTTGTCTTTTCTGAACAGATTTGCAACAGACTCAAGGTAGTACCTTCTATAAATCCGGTGGAAAAGGGATTGTTATGGTGATTTCTCTGGGTGCAAGTTGGTTTCTCATTTCCAGACACTCTTTTTCTATGTGCCGGGGTGCCATCAAGGCAGATGCAAGCTTGCACTCTTCCATCCCCCCTCCTTGTGGATTTTGAACGAATGAATGGCTTAACCAGCCTTAACGAATTGCCCACTCTCCAGTTTTGTTTCAAAAAAAAAAAAGAATGAACGTTGTTTTGGTAATTGGTGATCTTACACAGCAGACACACACACATACCCCTTCTGTCGGTAATTGGTAATTGGCTTAACCAGCAGTTTTGTTTCAAAAAAAAAAAAAAGAATGAACGTTGTTTTGGGAATTGTGGATGTTGTCAAGCTGATGGATGGTTTACAAGTAGATATAAGGGAATTGACAAGTGGCCAAATGAGAGGAGGGAGGGCTGACGGGTTGCGACAGGTTTTCGTACGTACCTTCATGAATGGATACATGTGAGTCAGCACCCAGACGGAGAAGAACACCATTCCCATCATCCGACCTGCGCACATAAAGAGTGGCAAAATGAATGACAGAAGATACCGACTCCGTGTCCAAAACTGCAACATTATCAATCTGCGTGTCAAAGACAATATCCAAAAGAAGAAGGAAAAAGGAGAGATTGGGCCTCGTCGTCCTGCCCACCAAATGTACAAAATGAGAATGAATCTCCCTCTAGAACATGGGAAAATGCATTTACGTTTTTAGTGCATTTGGTGAGTACTGTGGCGAAGCCCCTTTATCCAAGACAGCAAGAGTTCAAAAACTACCTCCTTTTCTTATGTAATAATGGGGTTAGGGAGTTCAGTCACTGACAACATTGAGACCATTGTCATAGATTGCATGCTAATGTCCATGCAATGCAAACGAAACACATGTTATGGAGATGCAAAGTGAAGCAGGTATTACGAAGTACTACAAAAAATATATATGAGCAGGGCCGTCGTGTGAGCAATGCGCAGGAGGGCCAGCAAAGAGCATATAATTTCGAAGAGTTCGATAAAAAGAACCTACAAGCAGTGCCACCGGTGATGCAGCCATTCATTTCCTGCGATGGACAATGGAGTCGTCCCAACTACGTAGAACGACAATCAAGGCGCAATACACACAGATACACTGAGAAAGAAGCAATTGGCTGGAACACTCACCCCAGTTCTGATCATCAGGGCCTTGGTACATCTCCCGCGATACTCCAGCGAATATTGCAACAACGTTGATGATGATAATGGTCAAAGGCGGAACAAACAGCCATGTCCACTGCATGCACGTTGACATTGACAGCAAGGCGAAGCAACAAACATTAGTAGCTGAATCGCCGCAGTCTGAGAGCCTGGAGCAATAATGACCAATGAACAAGTACCATTCAGAGGGGGAAAGCTAGGAACAAGTGTGTGTGTGTGTGTGTGTGTGTGTGTGTGTGTGTGTGTGTGTGTGTGTGTGTGTGTGTGTGTGTGTGTGTATGTGTGTGTGTGTGTGTCTGTGTGTGTGTTCTGCGGCACATTCTGGGTGCGTATCATAATGTGGGTGGACATCTAACAACCTGACATGCCTTCTATGTTAGGTAGTTGCGTTTCCGTCCGTTCTTGATGCAGTCAAGTGGATTATCTCTAGTGTATTTTATTACATTTTTCAAGTGTATTCAAGTGGATTATCTCTAGTGTATTTTTCATCAGAGTAACGAAACCTGCTGATCTTTCCACTCGTTCTTTGATCGTACCACACTGTACTTCAAAATTATGTTGTTTCCTCCACATTTTGCAGAGCGCAACCTAACTCTTCTTGAGGCACAAAGGTTCATTCACGTTGGGGATGCCGAGCGGAAGTCTTAGATTGAATTCATATAATCGCCATTGCTTTCTGTTTGGCCAAAAGTTGCTAACACTGTGAAGTCCATCTTACCCGGACGGCGTACAATTCAGCAAACTCGTCATCATCGTCAGATCCCTTCGCTGTCAGCGTGAACCGCGTTTCCACTCGTGCCAAGACTTTGAGGAGACCCTGCAGACAAAGCAGACCAACAGCACACACAGAATGCAGATCATTATGTCAGTGAGAGCAAAGGACTGAAAAACTAAGGGTAAACATTAGTCTGGTTACACTTTCGTGGGCGACAGTAGCATAGTGTTCTCTTCTTTTCTCTGTTTGCTTGAACTTCGCTCTTTATTTGTCCAGTTTTTATTTTCTTTGAAGTTGCAGATATGGGGACGCTGGACCCGGTTTCTTTGAGATGTTGAGGAACTCCCGGCCTCATCGATTGATCATGTATAATAAAAGTTATAAAACTGATTTAAAAAAAAACAAAAAAACACAGCAAGAACAACGATAACGACAAAGAGGACAAGGAAAGGTGTTCATGTGGCCATGACGGGTTGCAATGGCTTCAAGCAGCCAGGTACAGGAGTGACAGCTGCCAGACCAAGAGAAATGTGGAGACATCTTCTGAAAATGAAGGCAGCTCAAGCAAGAACTCATGGCACGAATGACACTGGGAGTTCTGGAACGAGTAGAACACACCTGAGGCATTCATGACAGGTTATAATACAGAGCTCATAGACTCAGGAGGACTTGGGTATGGGAGAAAAAAGAAGGCTGCATTGCCGCTGCAATGGTTCACAGTGGAGCTCGGGGGGAAATACTCCATGACACTGGGGATTCAGAAGTTTATGTTTAGCCAGTGAAAGGCGAAATGTCAAAATGAGAACAACCGGCTCGGATAAGCAAGCATTCATGACTTGAACAGGACACCAAAACTGCATGCATGCAAACAAAAGGGCGATCACTGAGAATCAACGCACCTGGACAACAGCCGCAATATGAGCACTGGTACCTCCAATAACCCAGAACTGCTCATTTCTCCAAAACTCCTCGAGTGTCACACCTATGGACCCAATGAAGACGCAGCCACATGTGAAAAAGAATGATCAATGAAATACGGAATTTCGAAGCAAAGTGCAAACAAACAGTAATAGCTTCATGCTCTTTCTTTCTCATTGAGGCAAAGATTCTACACTGCAAAGTAAATCACACAAAGGCGACAGAGAGACCTGCCACACACTGCATTGGAGTAGCTCCGGGTCTGCGGCAACTACCAGTACAGGGAGGCCTCTCCCCTGCTCCTTACCGGTTAGCACAGGGCCACAGGCCCACAGGGCCAAGGTCAGGTTCTGCCTGCCAGGCCTGAGTTTCCCCTTTTTGGAGATTTTTAGCTGTCATCTCTTTCTATAAAACCATTTGTAAAACATCGTGGGTGTATAGTTGGCAGTGGCTGCAATGCTGTGCAAGGGAAAAATGTCAGAAACATCAGAAATTCTGCTGCAAATGCCACTGGCACGCACATGGCGAATGGCACTACCTTCTTCCCCCGAACATAAGGCATCTGCGTTGTATTCGAGTTTCAAAATTTGAAAAAAAAACGAATAGAAGTTATAGAACGCATATGTGTTGTATTCGAAATTTAGGGCTATTTGAGTAGAACGCATATGCGTCGTATTCAAAATGTAGGGCTATTCGAATAGAACGCATGTGTTGGATGCGTTGTATTCTAAGAGAACGCACCCTTTGCGTTGTATTCGGTTACAACGCATATGCGTTATGTTTGGGGGAAGAAGGTAGTATGACCAATTTGCCCCATGGTTCCCTCATCCAGGTGGAAGCAAAAGAGAAAACAGGGGTCAGGCGTACTGGTGGTTTAAATCACCACCTGTTTCGCGGGAGGTGTTTGTGCACATGCAGGTGACACCTTTCAGCATAGGACTGTTTTTTTTTTTTTTTAAAAAGAAAAGTCCAGGTTGTTGTAGAGGCCAGATTCTGACCCACGGTGGTTGCCGTCGTAGGAGCGCCGGAACCGGAAAGCTTCCCAAGAGGCCACCATTCCTGGTACTATTCCGTCCACGCTGAAGCAGACGACCACGGGGGTAGGTTGGACCCAGTAGTGGTAGTTCATGACACCTATCCCTAGCCCGACCCGAAGACTTCAAGGGCCCCACTTGTTCACACTCAGCCACAGCAAAAGCGGTAAGCTTCCCAGGGGGTTGCCTCCTAGTACTCAATCAGCCAGTAGTTGTCCTGACAATTGTCTGTGGAATCACCGCCCTACCCAACCTCCGGGGGAGGTTGGACCCGGTCGTGGTATTTCATGATGCCTATCCCTAGCCGGACCCGAAGCCTTCAAGCCTGAGGGTCCCACTTGTTCACACTCAGCCACACCGAAACTGGTAAGCTTCCCAGGGGGTCGCCTCCTAGTACTATTCCGACTCAACCGGCCTCTAGTTGTCGTGACAATTGTCTGTGGAACTACCGCCCTACCCAACCTCACGACATTTCTCCTAGTGTAACCCCATTCCCACTATCCTCCCTCAGTGTCAATCACTCAGGACTATCACCCCTCCCCTAGAGGATGACTTGGACTGAACAGTGGTTATAGGCAGCAGGGCTAGGTGGTTCGTACCCAGGCCCACTGGAAGCACGGTCGGGCAAGCCTTGTTACACGGGTACTTCAGACACCAGGCGCAAGCAACACCTCTATCAGTTCGACCGACTACCCTAATCCTTACCGGAATACATCACAGACCGTATCTGACGACTCAACGTAACCCAGGCCAAAGCCCATGAGACCCTAGGAGAGAGTGGACTCCCTACCCTGGCAATATGGTATCTGTGTGTCTGTGTGTGTGCCCAGAGGCTATGTGTCTGTGTCACTGTGTGTATCAAGTGTATGTGTGGTATGTATATGTTGTCACATCACTACAAACTAAAAGAGCGCACTTTGCGGAACAAAGTGTGTCTATTAGCCATGTTTGTCAACCTATAGGTATCCATATGTGTGCTGTGTACAATAGACCTATCTGTGCTGGAAACGCCACACCAAAGAGTCCCCAGCCAGAAGGACTCCGAGGTGTTTTTTGGGAGCTTCTATGAGTTCTGGTACACTTTTGTAGGGTGGCTGACTTGGGTGTCGTTTTTTTTTGTCGGCTTTTTTTCCCCTTGAAAGCCAGTGGTTTTAGTGGGGCTTGTTTCAGCTTTGATCATGACAGACATTCGTGGCCCTGGCTGACTTAGGTGCGTTTTTTTTTATTTTTTTTTTGCGGTTAGATTCTGGTCTGAACAATGGACTTGTCAGCCTTGTTGTCACGTTGACCTGTTTATTCCCCTTCCTTGGACACAGCGGTCCTCTCAACGTACTTGGCAGGTGATGCCTCGCTCGTACTGGGTGCCACACTGCTTTTTTTTTGTAAGGTAAACCTGCCCGATTCGCGAGGGTAGCTAGAAGTCTACTGCACGAACCAGGATCTCCCTAATTTGTCACACCCAAGTGAGCCTGGCAGTCAATGAACGCCTGCATTGACTAAATCATCCCCCCTCACTTGGACAGTAAAACCAAGGCAAAAACGACACACTCAATTGACTAGATCATCCCCCCCCCCCCCCCCCCTCCTCCACTATGACGCTGTTCTGGTTTTTCAACCAGCAAAAAAAAAAACAAAAAAAAACAGGTCGTTGAAAAACTAAGACCCAAGCAAAGCAGAGCAAAGGAGATGAAGCAATTTTTACAAGGTTTTCAAGACCTCTGACCAGCTTAACAGCAGCGAAGGAAAACCCAGAGATCAATCAGCAAAAAATGGTGCAAAAAGGAGCAAAAAACAAAGGCAAGTAAAGCAGAGCAAAGGACGTAAGGTAATTACAGTAGAGGGGGTGTCGTAACTACAAGGTTGTCAAAGACCACCAGCTGCTAACAGCAGAGATAGAAAGAAGGCAGGGGGAAATCAGCGAAGGAAAAGATGGGAGGAAAACCAGCACATAGTATATTCACTTGCTGATCACGAAGCTTGATGAGAGCAAGCAGAGGCAATCAAAGAGAAAACAGCCCGGCATTCCATCAGAGAAAAAACCGGAGCACTCCAGCTCCGGGCGATGCCCAGGTGATTGATCAACGTCGCGCCGGGAACAAGAAAAGAAGACGAGCCTTGGGTTCAATCTACAGCCCGGCATCAACGTAGCCCAGGTGAATGATCAACGTAGCACCGGGGGCAAGGTCCCACTTGCGCAAATTAGGAGATTTCGGCCGTTGATCTTTGCTATCTACGGTCAGTATCTGTTAGTTCGTGCAAGTGGGACCTAGCCCCGGGATCGACGATGCCCAGGTGAATGATCACGAAGCTTGATGAGAGCAAGCAGAGGAAATGAAAGAAAAAACAGCCCGGCATTCCGTCAGAGAGAAAAACGGACAACTCCAGCTCCGGGCGATGCCCAGGTGATTGACCAACGTGGCAAGAAGAGACCGGTCAAAATCAACGTAGCACCGGGAACAAGAAAAGAAGGCGAGCATTGGGTTCAATCTACAAAACGCTGGCGCATGCTATATCTCCGTCTTTAGGGCTGTGAATCCTGTAACCGAGCACTCTGGACACTCTCCGGAAGTCGACGGGCGCTCTGTCCACCCTCTGGAAGGCGACGGGCATTCCGCCGTCCTCCGATGTGGAGCGTAGGACCGAAATTATTTGAGAAGGAACCTTGATTGAATTTTCGAGAGACGACCGAGGAAAGCAGTTCGACCTTTTCTTTTTTTTTCTTTTTTTTCGTTTCTTTGTTTGTACAGGTTGTGCGACCTGTTCCCTAGGTAATTCAGAATCATACATTCCATTCATCAATGCATAGTGGGTGTACCAACGGACCTTAGGGCCTTAGGCTCGTTGTGCGACTTTTTCGAGACGCTCGATAAGCAGTTCTACGTTGGAGGCTGCCACGCGTCCGAGGGCGAGCTTTCCAGAACCGGAAGTTCCTTGCTCTTATCGCAGGCCGCGGCTCCATCCGATTTCACTGGAGAATGAAGAATTGAAGAAGCTTCTTGGCGATTGCAATTGCAACCAGTCGTCCAGACTTCAGGCCTCGCTGCACTACTCTTGAAATGCACAAAAGACAAAAATCATGGCCGTGTATCTTTCCATATTCTAGGGGAAGATTCACTCTCGTTTTGCACATTTCGAGAATAGTGCAGCGAGGCCCTTCTTCTCTGACTCTACACCAAAAGAACGCGAATCTACGGCGCCCCAAGAGTAGAGGGTGACCACGCGGCGGATTGGGTGACCCTGCGACAGGGCCACAGGAGTTTCAAGGGCGGCGCTCTCTAGGGCTTCGTGTAGGGGTTGTGGAACGAAAAATCAACTTAGGGCCAGATCCCACTGGCAAGGACG
This sequence comes from Chara braunii, assembly GCA_003427395.1. NCBI lineage: Eukaryota > Viridiplantae > Streptophyta > Charophyceae > Charales > Characeae > Chara > Chara braunii. The sequence continues at coordinate 2,355,884 of BFEA01000012.1, forward strand.
ATTGGAAGAAGTGTCTGAATCTGGACGTCTTCCACGCAGGGTTGCAGAAAAGCAGATCAATCACAGTTTTCTGCACCTCGCCACAAACACGTCCAGATTCAGACACTCATTGCAATCCTCTTTGCCAGTGGGATCTGGCCCTTAGTGTAAATTAAAATTAATCACGATCCTCAGGTAACGGTGCCGTTATTACAATGTAAGGATCCTTTAGTGGTGTGGAACGAAGCCCTAAATAAATAAACCTGAAGTTCAGTTACGGGACACACCCGAGGGCCCTGGTATCGGCCGGCGGCGAATCGCCGTCCCGCACTTGCAGCAAATCGTGGGTACAAATCGGCGAGAAGGGAGGCCATCTTTTGCACGAACACATGCGCCTGACTATCTCTTGATTTGCTCTGCTATTTTGTCTGGGGCACGCCAGTTGACGTTCATCGCCATTTCATTTCACAGCGGAGACAGCAGTCGCTCTACGAGAGGACGTCCAACTGATCCGCTGTCGACGCGAATTTGGGGACCTCGGCCATCACCACGGGACAGGTCTCTTCGTGTCGCTCTCGTTCGCTCGCCTACTTCGGTGAGGTAGTGATTGGGAAAGCCCAACCAAGTGGTGTTCGAGATGGATTTCTGCTGCCTATGCTTGTTCTGCGATTCAGATCGGCGGGTTCTTGCGGTAGAACCTGGGACAGCAGCAATTTGCGGGGCGTGCGGAGGGTCGGCCTCAGTGACAACTTACAGAGACAGGTACCGCGTTTTCTTCATACCTGTATATTGGACGACAAAGAAGGCAATCATATGCGCTCGATGTGGCTCCACGCTACAAAGAGTGCAATGAGACCCGTTGATGACGATGGCTAATGGAATAATATCTGGAGTGATTGACCACAACTTTACTTTTTCAAGTTTCCCTGCTTCGGGAGGGAGAGGATGAGGGGAGGGGAGGGGAGGGAAGGGGAGAGCAGATGGGAGGGAATATAAGATGGAGAGCAGATGGAGGGAATATAATATTACACGTGCTTGTTCAGGGATTGGTGCAGACGTGCGCAGCGGTGGAGTCTTGCGATGGATCCTCCCTCAGTCGTTCCCCATTCCTGGCTCTCCGGGAAGAGGACTGTGACGAAGCTTCGTCCCACCTATAACTAGGGCAACAGGTTGCCCAGTGCGCGTCGCATTTGGAGGGAGTGCTTACCAGGGCAGTTGTTTTTATTTCTTTCTTGAAGCTGGCAATTTTATTTCTTTCTTGAAGCTGGCAATAGTGGCGTTTGTGGATATGGCAGTGCGATTGTAGATATCTGCATTCCGAGTGCGAGTCGAATGGCTGGCTGCTCGAACAGCGTTAGGGCAATTGCGGCATGCAGGGCGCGCGTGGGATCGCGTTAGGGAAAATGACGAAATCGCGTGCTGGAGAGTGGATCTGGAGGACCCTCCGCAACGGCGTTGCGGCGAGCGCAATAAACGACAACTGTCGTCATACATGGGGAAAACGACAAATGCAGCAGCATAAATCTGCTTGTAGGTTTGAGAGGGCTTAGACATGATGGCAGGATTATGTCCGGCCTTTGGGGTGACGTAAGAGTCTGGCGAGGGTTTGGAAAGGACGGGGGGGGGAGATGGGGTTCGATTGCCTTTCGAGCGGAGGGATATCCCGTTTAATGATGTCCCATTTAATGATGGATTTATTGCCGAGAAAAGGCCATCGCTTATCTGTTGACAGTGACAGCACTTCTCGCTTGAAGTGGGCGATGGCAGTGGTCGTCCTGGCTTGATGTTAGCAATGACACTAGGTAAGAATCTGCGACAAAGAATCGGATCGGATAATTCTTTTCTTCGTAATATTGGGCCACGGCTGTGGAGGGTATCATCATCATGGCAAGGCTTGTCGTGGCTCTTGATGATGATGGGCTCTGTCTTCCCGAGGACGACACGTAGAGATGCGTGAATTTTGTCGTCTTTCGCTTTCCGGGGCCCTTCTCCAGTAACGTATCCAGTCAAGGCCACTGTTGGCCAAAGGTATGGATAGGTCAGTGAAGTCCAAGATCAAGACCCCATGGATGAGTTCCGATGGCTACCGTAGTAGTATCTAACTTCATACTTCATAGTATATGCCTGAGGGGCAGGTATTCACGCTTGCCTTCCTCAATTTGACTTACACAGACCTTTGCATGAGGTGCCAGTCTCGTGGGAGGGAGGTGGCGTACGTGTGTACGGGGGGAAGCAGCGTGAGAACCAAGAGGGGGAAGATAGAACGTGTGCTGGCAAGGGCTTTCCTTTTCTCAGGTCCGCTACGGAAGGTAGTACGGTGCAAGAAACGGCGCAGTGGTGGCGGGAACTTTGCCCCGATCGATACTCGTAGCCTCTCGATTTGTAGCACGCGGATCTCTCGCAGAGACCATCGAGCTCGCTGTTTGTGAAAAAACAGTTGGAGACATCAGAAGTGAGAATCTAGATATCCTTTTCGTTGAAGGGAGGGTTGCGTTTTGTCTACCTGGATGGATGGGCGTGGAGAGCATGGGACGGGGATGGACATGCTATTGCCACTTTGCTGTGCCGATGGAATGCTTGAATCATTAGGATATAATAACGAAAGCGTCAGACTGCCAGCGTAAACTGTTATTACGATTTTTTTCCCCACTCTTCTTCGCTTTCCGTTTGCAATCAGCGTATCTTCAGTGAACAACGTGTTGTGTTTCTAGCTTAGCTTCTTCTACATCTTCCTATCTCCCTTCTTTCTCAGACCGGCTTTCAACACGGTTCTGTTTTGGTTCTTTTTTCAAAGGCTTCTTTAAGTCCTGAATGGCGTGAGCGCCCATGGTGATCCTTTTTCAATCGCCGACGCTCACGATCTTTTCCTATTTCGTCCGCCCCTAAGTGCATGCTCTAATAAAGTACCGTTCATTTGTTTGTTTCTGTCGTATTTGATGGAAGGTGGTAGAGTCGCCACGAAACCTCTTGTGTTTCAACTGCTCATCAATCCCGCTGTCTTGCTTTCCCCCCCTCCTCCCCCTCCCCCCCCACCCTCTCTTCTTCCCCTTCTTCCCCTCCTCCCCCTCCTCACCCTCCCTTCTTCCCCTTGAGTGTCTCAGCTTCCGTTCTCAACCTGTCTTGTCTGTTTGTGCGCAAAGTTTTTTGGTGTTTTTTTTCTTCCTCTAGCTTAGTCTTTCTGTTTTCCTGAATTTCCTTTTTAGGGAAGAGGTGTAATTCGCCCTGCTTAGGACGTCCATTCATTCATTCTGTTGGAAGTAATAACCGAGAGTTGCACAGAGAAGGGCCAGATTCGTTGCACTTACCACTCCATCGAATCTCGAGAATCGAAGTCATGAAAATGCTGATGAAGAGCAGAAGAAAATACAGCACCGCGAAATTGTCGATCTGGGAAAAAGAATGACAGGTGGTGACAAAATAGGAACAGCAGTTAACACCTTGTTATTCTCTGAATGCTTGTGAAATGCATTGATGCCTCTCTAACACTGAACTAGAGAAAACTGCAAGGCGAGGGGAAAGAGAAATACGTTTTACTGTCCTTCGGGACATCCGTTAAAATTGGAACGATACAGAGAACGAAAATTAGCATGGCCCCTGGGCGCAACGATGACACGCATAAATCGAGAAAAAGAAAGGATTTTTTTTTTGTTTTGGAAAGGAGCAGAGGTCCGGCAAAAATTGACATGAATACACGGAGTGTTACGGATCACTTGCTCGTTAAATTGCGGTGGATTGTATGGCCGCAAGGGCGTGTTCAGTCAGCATTCACTCACGTTGGTGATGATGAACTTGTTCGTGAAGAGGCAAGCTGCCGGCAGGATACAGTAGACGCATAGTGTGATCGAGGTGAAAGGGTAGACACAGGTGTTGATATACCTGCACTCAAAAATATAGTCAGACACACACACACACACACGTAACACGTGAGTTAAAAGTCATCATCAGTGAGCCCGACAATGAACGATGAAGACGTCGACTCCTGCTAATCATTACTATATACCTTCACCCTAGACATCTTCATCACGATTTTTTTTTTTTTTTTCACAGAATACAATTACATACCTGCTGTGCTGTCGTCAGTTCGCATCATGCTCGTGAAAGACGGAGAGTTAGATCGATTCAATTCATCACCTTCGACATCTTCATCCCTTTGCTCAAGTTCCTCTTCTCTGTGGTTTTGAGAAGGCAATTTCTTTTTTTATTGCAAAACTCAAATTCCACGAGGATGCCGATTTCACTGCCGTAGACCGAGGATCACAGATTTTCTCTTGTATAATTTAGGGGAATTCTTTCGTTATGCCCCTCAAAGATGGGTTTATTGCGATGTACCTCATACACCCGCCTAAAACTGGCATGCCCATCCGACCTGTAACCTTCACGCCAGGCCCCGTTGGGAGGGTGGGCGACCTTTTTGGGTCACAATTGGACCATTTCTCGATATAGGGGTGGCATCCTTGCCAGGCGTCATGCTTTCTAACTTCAAAGGATGCCCCACCGGACAAAGGCCGGGCAAATTGTCGGCATGCCGGGTAGCCGTAAGCAACCGGACTGCCACCCCCCAGAATAGACGGGGCCTGTGAGTGCGTGTGCTAGAAAAAAGAAAAAGGGATGGGACCTCCGGCAAAAGCTGTGTTCGCATTGTTGCAATTCTGCGTGACATATATTTTTGTCCAGATTTTCTTGAATTGTTGTTTTTCCAAAGTCACGTTACCCTTGTTTGTTTGAAAAGAACTTCACCCTTGTTTTCTCGTCGGGTTTGGCTGGTAGTAATTGCTAATTACTATATGACTCTCTCCGGCGAAAGTTGTCACACCAGCTGATGTGAGCATTGTGAGGCACGCTGAGCCCGTTTCCCAGCATCGTGAAGACAATAGAAAAAAAGCGGGCGCGGAGATGGCCGCGTTCATGTGTCAAGATCAAGCAAGGAAATGGAACACAAAATTAATAAATCACTTCAAGGGTGGACATTTTATGGATTTGATCGACTTGAGCTTTGTTGGTCGATTCTTCCTGTGAATGTTTTACAGTGCGAGCATTTGCCGGTGTTTGCTGAAAGAAGCAGTGAGTCATTCTGTGCAAAGTATTTACTCCCAAGTGCTGCGACCGGACTGTTGTGGACGTCGCTCCACCAGTCGCAATGGCGATTCCATCTTCAGCTACAACATTTGGATAGGGCCCTCTAGCACTACCGTAGGTGCGCACCCAAATGTCAAAGGACTGTCAATCCCCAAGTAAACATGCGAAGAATGCCCGAGTCCCTAAGGCTTCCAGGCTTCTATTTCCCGCCCCCTTCTCCACCCCACACTACCGTCTCAATGTCGTAAACCCTATGATTAATGGGCAGTCTCAATGGACAGACCGTGAACCCTCAACCTGTGGATCAACTTGATGTTTCAGCGTCCACTATCCAGTGTCCACCACCCCTTTTTTCCACCAAAAGCGAAGCCCAAATTTCCAAGTAAATCAACCCTCAACGTGTGGATATGGGGAGAAGCCCCCTGAGGATTGCCAGGCGCGCAGCCTGGCCGAAACGCGTCGGGGAAATTGCGCATTTTTCTGAGAGTTGTACATGCGGAGAAGTATAGAAATATCTTGTCGATGCCTGTGCGAGAAGCAGTCTATGGCCACTGTTTTCACTAAGGACACCAACTCCAGACTCGCACGGATACCAACCCCAACAGCGAAGCCTAATTTCCCAAGTACGGACAATAGACACGGTGAAAAGAAAAAGCCTTAGAGCGAAAAGCAGAGAAGCTGCGGAAACAAAGAAAATAAAAACGGGGGTCGAAAATGGAAAATAAAAACGGGGGTCGAAAATGAAAACGAGGATCGATTCTCGGGCTCGACATTCCAGACGAAGCTGTTCTATATGAAGCTTGTGTGATTGTATGAAGGTTGTAGTGATTGTACTTCGACATTTATCTCTACCTTCATCCATTTCAGACGAAGCTGTTCTATGTTGAGCTCGTGTAGGTGTAGGGAATTCTGGGTCTGCCTTATACCCTCTTGTGTAGGAGAAGTCTTTTGCGGTCACGACGTCTCTAAAGGTCTCCTTTGCGAACACCGTGACGCTTGTGCTGTGTCAATTCGTGTGCATGGAGGAAGATGGATGACGGCACAGACAAGGAAGGGGTTTTCCACCGATTGGTCGAAGGAAGGGATATGTTTACGGACTTCATGTGCAATCCTTGAGAGGATGCAAGTTTATGATGAAGGTATAAGAAACGGCTTGTGGTGTTCAAAGAGATAGAAGCAAACTTACGCCATCCGCTGTTGGAAGTTCAGGCTCCGGCACCAGAGGTTGAATATGGGGTTATGCCTTGAAAAGAAAATTTCGACAGATCCTAGTGCCCACCTGTCCACATCCAAAACAAAAACGCACACAAAGGTCATTATAGGTTCAAATCTCCTCTTCCAACCTGTCCACATGCGAAACAGACAGACGCGCACAAAGGTCATTACAGGTTCAGACTCAAAAGCGTTGGAATCTCCTCTTCGAAGTGGCCCGGAGTAGGAGGCAGGGAGGGAGGGAGGGAGGGAGGGAGGGAGGGAGGGAGAGAGTTGGTGCGGTGAGGTCCATCGATCGGGCAGCCATCAAAGACACACAGGACACATAGTACTCGCACAATAACTTTCATTTACGAGATGCCGGAGGTCTCCCCGTCCACCCGAATCATATCGTGCACATCACACGGAGTCAAACAACGACATCACAAGACGGGTGATCCTTCTCTTTTCTTTTTTTTTCTGCTTCTTTTTTAGGTGATGCCGATGGCAGAAGAATTCTTCATCTAGCGTGTTGAGAGATCCTTTGCCTTCCGCGCAGCTTCGGCAAGGGTCTAAGCAAACGTCGATAGCCATCAGGAGAAGGGGCACTGTGTACTATTCCATAGCAATGTGCTAAATTATAGTGAATACCGATTCAACTTGTGGCTTCTCTGGTAGCAGTAAATGGGCTCGTAGATAGAAGTAAAACCTGTCCTGTTGAGTACTACAGTATTCCCCCGAATACAACATACGGTCATTCTAGCCGAATTTAGACTGATATATGTACCGAATTCGGCAATAATGACCGTACGTTGTATTCGGGGGAAGACTGTAGTCGCGATTCGAACGGTGAATATGGTAGGGTACATAACCATTTCACACTGGCCGCAGGCTTTTTGCCAGAAGCGTTCAAGTCTCAGCTGTCTGAGCCTCTGGAGGATGCCGGCCGTACCTCCTACGCTGCTCGTGGGGTCCTCTTCTCCCTCTTCAGATTCACCTCACAGTAAATTTCCACGTGTCGCTCCGTGAAAGTGTCACTATGAAAAAGAAGTGACGGAACAGGCGGTTTCTCCTTTTTTCCTTTATACGGGTTCCCCCCTTCCCCCCCTAGGACGTAGGCAGTGGAGTTTGTTGGAGGTCGGATTTGAACTTCTGATCTATTTATCAATAGGTTGTTGTATCAGACCCTGCGGCTGACACGTACACACATGTTAACTGGCAATAACTGCTAATAAACACATCTTCAGTTCGAATGCTCCTGGTTTCAGGGGCAAGGCAAGGTGCAACCGACCGCAGGTTTAAATCAAATTAAAGGAATAGAATACAGAACAGAACGGTTAACATGCGTACCATCCAGCCACTGGACAGGGAACGGAAGCCTACTTCTGATAAAGCTGCAGAACTGACAAGACTGATTTTTTTTTTTCCTCCTCTCTCACAAGACTGATAGAGTGTCCGGTAATTTGAAGAGTCTGCTGACGTTCGTAGGGGGGGGGGGGGGGGACCACCACCTGAGGGGAGGCACAGGGATTGGTTCTGTTGGCATGGTCCCTGAAGCCACCGGCTGTCCACTGGCCGGTATCGCCCACCTGCAGGTCGGGAGCAGCACTCGTGAACACGGTTCTGGCTGCTACGGGTTTGTTCCCCCTATGACTAAAATTAGAAATAGTGGTAGGTAGGTAGTGTGAGGTGAATTTTCCTTCGGGACATCCGTTAAAATTGGAACAATACAGAGAAAAGAAGATTAGCATTGCCCCTGCGCAAAGATGACACGCATAAATCGAGAAATGGTCCTAATTAAAAAAAAAAAGGAAGAAAAAAGAAAAAGAACAAAAAAAATCAGAAATTGAGAGAAGAATGTAGCTTACTTGAAAAAAAAAAAAAAAAAAAAAAGTGTGCTCTGTATTTCGCTGCGTATTCCAGTGCTAGACAAGTTATTCAGTGACATTTACGCACTTCTTTATTGTTTTTTTTTCTTTTCTCTATGTCGACGCGTGTCATCTTGCACAGGTGCCTTGCTCGACTTTATGGGTCTCGCCGCACGGCAAACGAAACGAAACCGAAACGAGTGCATCTGCCCACGAATGGTGGCAAAATACACTCGTTACTATTTATAGGAAGCCGATGAACCTGGCCATTTTTTGCTTGAAGACGCACTCGTTTCGTTTTTCGTTTCGTGTCCCGTGCGGCGACGCCCTATATTTGTTGCTCAAAGCAACGGGATCATTTCTTTATTTTCACCGTGTCATCATATTCTTGCGAATGTGGTCATCTTCGGAGGGTCTACTCTGAAGAGGGCCATCGCACTTACTCACCTACTACGCGCCAATATACACCGGTCACAAAGATAGGTCGATGAAACACACGTGGCCGCCTATTATAGCTTGGCCTTCCTAAATTTTGCTACCGAGCGTCCTCACCTCTAGTTGCTCTCACAGTGATGATTTCGAGAGAAAAGGGGAAAAGAGCATTGGCGCACAGTCGGTCCCGAACTTTCGCTACCCAAAATTGGCGCACAGTGGTGTACCTCATCACAAGTAGGAGACTCATCAGCACCACTAACACTGGCGGGGGTGTGTTTATCAAAAAAAAAAAAAGAAAAAAAAAAGGAGCGGACTACCGTACGTCTCCTCAGTACCTAGACTCTGAGGCGGTGAATGGGGAAAACACCCTCATGGCGTGCGAGTGTTCCCTACGGAAACAAAAGCTTTCCGCATTTCAGAACCATCGTTCCGAACTGACTGACACCACTTTAGGTGACTGAAGGGAGGAATTACTTCCCAGGTTGGAAATGGGATAGGAAGTAAAGTAGGCAAAATAGTATTTTGAGTACAGATAGGTAAACGAAGGATAGCCTTTTCCTTTTTTGGTTTGTTCGGCAGCTTTGATTCACAATTGCACAGTGGGGAGAAATCAGGACAGAGGCCTAATGGAGCCGGAACTGTTCCTAGTCTTTTCGCTCTCCTGCTGTAGCCTAAGCTAGTCTTTTCGCTCTCCTGCTGTAGCCTAAGCTAAGCTGGCTGATGCTGTCAGTACTGTTTCCGGGTTGAATTGTGGGTCCCCGGCCCAGCTTTGAGAGTATTAATACAGAAAGTAAAAAAAAAAAAAAAAAAAAAAGATATGTTCCATGAGATATGAGAGGTGAAAGAAAAATATATGGCTGTCCTCCAATGAGGAGAAGGCAGTTTCAAAAAAAAAAAAAAAAAACACTGCAGAAGGGTCGTGTTGTTTGCTTCTTTGCCTGAGGCCCTGAGCTTCATTCATGTGGTTTTGGAAAGTTGTTGGTTGGAAATGTAGGGGATGCTGTACCCAGGGGCCAATTCCCACTAGCAGCGTTGAGCTACCTCAACACCATTCGTTACCTACCCACCACTACTCCTATAACCATACGGGGGACCCCTAGTACCCCTACAAACATAGCTATTTCTCACAATTAAGAGGATGCATGTTCCCCCCCCGCCCTAACGAGTAGTGGCGGTCAGGGAGAAGAGCGGAGCGAGGCCCTAAGAGCACTGCCAGATCGGACCTTGGCATCTGCTCGTCAACTTCTGGATCATGTACTCCAGATGCATCTGCATGTGCACACCGACAGGGTTAGTTTTGTCCTTTCCCGAATTTAGGCTGCCTCTTTGTCCTTACGGGAAAAAAAGGAGTTCATCCAGCATCTGTTGAAAGTCGCCATCACCCTGTCGATACAAACTATGGTAATGAGTTTGAGGTCGGGGCATCTCTACCGTTCACGCCTTTGATATCTTCTTGAACGAACTTAGTCTATGTCTATCCTTCATGCCGTTGATATGTTCTTACTTCTGTCCGGGTGGAGGAGATTATAATCATTATACGCATGCACGGCAAGGGGAAATATCGTGATGGTTTGGAGTGGGAACGTTGACCTGTAGCGTTAGGCTTCAGGCGAAAGGTTGAAAGCCAGAACGCAAAGATTCACAGGACGATCGCAATGATGCCTCATTCATGCCGCCCCTTGTCCAAGGTTCACATTCTCATTCGTTATCCTTATTTCAGGGTCCTGTTGGGCAACTTCTTGGCGCGCTCGAGCCAGTCAATATTTTCGCACTTCTTGGCTCTCACTTATTGGCTTGAGTTGATCGATGTTTTCATAGATGCCCAACTGCGGGAAGGAGGGCGGAAACACAGATCCAATGTGACAGTCGGGTTTCAAATAGGGGTAACTGCGCAAGGTAGCATCCTTGTGATGTATCCGAATATGGGCCATCACACTCGTACTTGGACTCCCCCAAACCCGAAAAACCTTGGAAAAAGGACGCATACGCACACGACACCGTAGGGCCTAGGCTCTGGCGAATACTAGGAGAGAGAGGAAACCTTCATCTCATCAATGGTGAGGCCACTCAGTGACGGATAGAAAAGAGCATGCAAAGCAGGATGACCGACGCATAGAACTGTGAAACATTTTACTCAATGATGGCTAAGTGTGAACAATCTCCCTGTTGCCTTCACCACGCGATAGATGCGACAGCACAAGCATGACCAGGAGCTAAGGCATAGCACGTGCATAAGATTGTACAATCTATAGGCCTTGGCTCCCCTGCGTGAAGTAACAGTTTATGTGGGGGGAGATGCTGCAAGCCTGCAAGTAGTACATGGAAAAAGCTAGTGTGTACACCAACGGTAAAAAATAGATGGAGCCTCTCCCCAGGCGCTAGTGGTGTCTGCTCTTATCAGCACCACTAACACTAGTGGGGGAAGTTGTTAAAAAAAATAAAAAAAAAATAAAAAAAAAATAAAAAATGGAAAGTTCACATGGAAAAAAGAAAGAAAAAATCCAGTTACTCAGCCCATGTGGCTGAACGGTACACAAATGTAATTGGTGGTGTACAGATCATGAGCTCTACGCCCTTTCAGAAAATAAAAGGAAAGGAGATTCCTCAGATTCGACTTACCGGAGCACCTGACCCAGCCGATCCGTCAAATTGATGGGTGCAGTTCCCTGCATAACACAGGACGACATGCACATGCTCATGTTCAGTCATTTATATAATAATCGAGCAATCTCTACCTCGTTTGCGCCTGCCTCCATTTGTCTTAAATTTATCGCTGCGCCAGACCTTTCCTTTCCTGTCTCCCTCCCTCCCTCTCAAGCTTCCACTTTCCCATGAAAACGCAGACATGTTCCCATTCCATAATTTCCATCCCTGTTTTCTGCTCTTCATCTCTTTCAACAACAACACACCCACGCACCCACGCACCCACGCACCCACGCACCCACACACCCACACACCCACACACCACATACACGCACACCCACATTCACACACCGGCTACCCACTGACGTCTCCTGCATGGACTATCCCCAAGGACGCCAAGGCCATTGTCCGCCATATCCCCTCCTAGTATGTCCCACATGCAGTGTTGTGCAACTGCCTGCTGCAACCGCAGATAGATTTTATGGATTTCCTTCTCCTTGCCAAGCGAACGACCACAAAGCGCTGTACTGAGGAAAATAGACTACCATGTGAATCGCCTACAGAGCGCTTACTGAAAGGTTATCACCTCGAGGGCAAGCTGTTTGCAGACCAAATCCTGCAGCAGCTAAACCACCATCGTTTCCCCATAGAGATGGAATAAATACTGAGTAAACCCAAGAAACCTGCTCAAGCCTCTCTGTGATGATCCATCTGAAATAGTGAGATTCTGCTAGCATGTGGTTCGCATGTCTTGTGCTGTGAGGATTATGAAGGGCTAGGCTATGCGGGTTTTCGTCGTCATATATATGAATCAGACGACAGTCAATACTGCACCCATGTATTTGGCACGCTGACATGTCATGTCCAACTTGTAGACAGGGGCTGAAACGGCAATGGCTCTACAATTGCAGGCGGCATGCCTCTGTATTCCTAGCATGTACGAGCCACGTAGCCTATGACATTTGTCTACGCCGTGCAATTCAACTGCAACTGCGAGAATTGGATGCAGAGCTTCCACAGTCCACACCCGAACCGGTCCTGTCCAGTTCGTAGGGGGTGGCCACTTACGATAGGCAACAGCTGCTCGTCAACTCCAAATCTTCTGTGACCCAAACACTGACTGGCCCCTTGTGCCATTCTAGAGCAGACGGCTCCAGCGGTCAGTATTTAGAACCCTGTGAAGTTCATCATATCTCTGTTCTGTGTTTTGTCACTCCACTTTTTCCCCTACCCCTTCTCCCTCCCCTGCCCCTCACTCCCTATAGAATCCACTTTTTCCCCTACCCCTTCCCTTCTTCCCTCCCATGTGTACTACTGGTAAATGTATACAGATGAGCATCGTCAAGAGAACATACAAAATAAGCCGAAGATCTGAAGAAAAAGTGGAATAAACTGGGACGCTGGGCCCGGTTCCCTTTTCCCCCTACCATATCCTCACAAATTGGCACAAACTGGGAACCGGGCCCAGCGTCCCATAACGGGTACGTTCAGAAAGCTCATCAGAAAAATTCCATAAAAATGAGACTAGGAACCTACTAGAAAAAAATTGAGATACTGGGGCCATTTCCCGGCTTTGGCTCAGAGAAATTGGAACTACTTCACTCTGCTTCCTTTCATACCGTGCAAGTGTGCCGTTAAGGCACATGGGGGCGTGAAAGCATCTGGAAGAAAGCCAAAGCAATCGTAGTTGACAAAAAGATTTCAACAGGTTTATTCTGCTCCATGTTACTCGCTGTAGAGGTAATGCTGTTTCAGTGTTGGAATGTCTCAACTCAGATATGCTTCGTTGTCTGCAAGAGGACTAAACCTGCTTCGATTTAGGTTCTAATCATCAGGGTGGATTAGGGGTCGTTGTAGTGAAAATCAAAAGCACACACACACACACACAAATACACAACGCGCAAACAGGCCAGCCAACCGACTTGAAAGAAAATCTATGCTGGAGCTTAGACACACATAGGACCATAGGTTATCACTTTTTTCCCTATGTTCTTTGCTGGGGCTCACAAATCGTTTGGCCTGAAATCGAACCGTACGGAGGTCTCACCTTGAACGCATCTCTCTTGGGTATAGTGTAGACGGAATACCAGCCGTTCACATGCATGTTCATGCCAGTGACGATATCTTCTGTGACTGAACCATACATCCAACCAACCTGCGTGCGAGAAACGACAGCCATGGCAATAAACCCAGACGGAGGTCAGAAAAGATTACAGGGTGATTTGAAAATCCACTGATGAACACACGACGCAAGAAACGTCATCTGGCCATGAGATGATAGAGAACCTGGTCTGACAAGCGGTCGTCAGGTACCGTAACTTCCGTAAGTCTGGAATTATCAGAAACATTATGTACACATCAGGCATTTGATCACTTGGCCCGCGACAAATACGTCATTGCTCACGAAGGAAAGATGGCCGAAATGATGCTCACACCTAAAACAATAAAACTAAGAGAGAAGCACCAATTTGAAATTTCAACGCAATTAAAACGGGGCCCTCGACCAACTGGCCTGGCTCAGTTGATACACCCCTGGACTGTTGAAATAAAGACCCGAGTTCGAACTCCAGTTACTCCACTGGAAGAGAGTGACATAATAAAGTATTATAGTTCTGAATTACCTGCTGCCGCTCCAAGTGTTGAGGGCTACGGTTCAACGTATTAAACCTGCTGCAACTACAAAGAATGTGAATATTATCCTCAGAAGAAGCAGGATTCCTTCCTGATGCATGATAGAAAACTCAATTAAGTAAACAAAATAGAATCGGTTATCTACCCGAAATGATTGAAGTCCCAACGATCCGTTTCAAAGACTAGGCTACTGGACATGTTAACCTTTTTCAAGTCTCTTTTGGTGTTTACTCCTGTGATTTCCCCAACTGGTTCATTTTATAGAAAATGTTTGGCACATAACATGTTGGTGCGCAGATGTAGAAAACAGTAGAACAACAGGCATAGCTAAATAACAGATGTCGGTTGAATTCTGCCGAGCACATGACTCAACATTGCAATCCTCGTCGATTTGCTTCCTCACTCTGTCTACTTCGATGTAATTAACTACCTTCCCCTAGCTGCCCTTCCCTTTTCGCTGTTCCTTTACCAACGGAAGAAAGACAGAACATGAGTGGTGAAGCCAAACTTGGAAGGCGATATGGCGTCAGATGCTCTCACCGTTTTCCCCCATTCAGTGTGGTCTTCATAACCGCAGGAGGTCACAAGGATGACGTCGTTCAGCACCTGGTACGGATCGACGTCCTGCAGAAAAGAAGAGGCCAACAGCACAGTCAGGCCATGTGAAAGACGTAAAGCTCAAGAAATTGGCAAAACCATGTCGAAATTTCCCAAAGGGATCGTCCTCGTGCATTTCAGCTTATTACCAATCATGAGAAATGGTAACACAACCTTCCTCATCAATAGTCATCAAGAACAAACTGAAGAGTCGTGAAGACTCTGAGCCAATTTAGCCAAAGCGTTGCAATCGGGAGAACATGGATTGTCATGCAGAGAGAAGCAGAACAGGACATCGAGAGTCAACCTTTGGTGGGCAAGCTCAAAGGAATGGAAATCACTCATAGGTAGGTAGGAGAGAGAGAGAGAGAGAGAGAGAGAGAGAGAGAGAGAGAGAGAGAGAGAGAGAGAGAGAGAGAGAGAGAGAGAGAGAGAGAGAGAAACTCACCGGAAGACCGCCCTCCGCATCGACGACGGTTGCTACAAATGTTGCGCAGTTGCCGAATCGCTTCTTATGCCACGACGTGGGAACAAGCTGGACCTCGTCTGCAACAGTCAATTGGCACGAGCTTCAGCATCATGATCATTACGCATTGGCCAAATTATATATTTTTTGGAAAGTGTGTTATTATACCGTGGTAAAACAAAAAAAAGGAAAATGTTCTGAGAGACACCTGTTAAAACTGAGATGCGATATAGGGAGTACGTTGGAGTAGCCTGCTCAGACATGTACAGAGTTCAGCGAGGTTGGCAAATGTATTGCACAGAATCTGATCGATTGGGGGTACGTTGGAGCATCCCATGGATAGCAGACGATCTGCTGACATTGGAGGCGCCCTTGGGTGCAGGCTACTCCAGAAAGGAAATTGAATCAGAAAAAAGGGACAAGGAGACGAATGCCACCTTGGAATTAGCAGATAGGATCCAGTGACCCAGCCAGGATCCAATGACGCATGACCTCATAAGGTTCGGAGGACTTTTGCTACTGCTGTTCATTGGCCCGGGTCTGAAACACTGGGTGACAGTGGGAAGCACTGTTCCTCTGCTAGAGATTACGGGCAAGTTGGGGGGCAACGGAATCACGTACATCTCTCGGTCCTTGTACTTAGCTACTAGGCTAGGGGTAGGGGATAAGTTTCACATTCTCGTTAATGTGACAGTGACACGTACCTTCGGGTCGATCGCCTGGAATGACAGCGGTGTTCAGCTTGATTTTTTCGGTGTCTTGTCTCCTCTTCGGACAGCAGCAGCACAGAGGATTGCACCCTCGTCGAAGCTCATGGGCCTTCTGCGGAGGCAGGAATCCATACAATGCCTGCCAGCCATACAGCCCAAACAAACGTCGGTCCAAACGTTGGACAGGAACAGTTTATCTCTGAGTAGGTGTGAAACACACAATCTCTGAGGAGTCTGAGCAGATGACAGGTCGACTCTGTAGCAAACCACCTTTCATTCTCTTTTGCAGTAAGTTAAGAACAGCAACTCCACCTAAAGCCGAAAGACGCCCTGCAAAGGACTGTGCAAACTTACCCATTCGTAAAGCCACATGAGGACCCTTCAGCGAAATAATGGAACATTACGAAAAGGTGGCCAACATGGCGCCAATTGCAGAGTAAGAAGTAAAGTGGTCGTCAGTACCATGACGAGGACATGCATACTAGACAACGTGCCACATGCACACCCACAGACAGACACTACGCGCTCACGCCCCTACACACACACACACACACACACACACACACAGAGAGAGAGAGAGAGAGAGAGAGAGAGAGAGAGAGAGAGA
>BFEA01000012.1:2372966-2389560 GCA_003427395.1 Chara braunii
AGAGAGAGAGAGAGAGAGAGAGAGAGAGAGAGAGAGAGAGAGAGAGAGAGAGAGAGAGAGAGAGAGAGAGAGAGAGAGAGAGAGAGAGAAACCGCAGTGAGTGATGGATACTATGCTTCCTTGAAGTAACGATGAAGTAACAATGAAGTTCCTTCGACTAACAGGCACCACACCCAGCATAGTCATCTCCCTATTTGATGAACATTTGAAATGATTTGATTAGATAGATCTGACAATCCTCAGTTGATGAGATACATCTGCTACGATGAATGATCAACGGGGATACTAGGCGTATGTACAGGCAAATGGATTTCCTTTTTTTTTGAAGGCAAATAACTTATCTGTTAATGGGGGAGGGGGAATGCTTCTATATGTCAGCTGCTACCCATGGCCAGCTCCCAGTTCCTCCCAGTTGACCATTCCCAGGTCGTTGCAGGGAAGCCTGATGTGACTGTGATGTCAGATATCAGGTGGTGTCAAGCTGTCACCTGTGACTCCAGGTGATAGCCATCAGGCAGTGTCAGGTTGTGACTGGCTGTCAGCTGTGACTCCTGTGACCAATCATTCTGGTTCCTTGTATGGTACTGATAGTCAGTATATCAGCAGAATCCAACAGATAAATGTGTTTGCGGGTGACAGGTCGCGAACCAACTCTATACGGGGGGGCGGAACGGGTGGGCAATTGGTGGAATGACACGGATCGACCAAATCTACTGCCATGCGAAAGACGAAAAGTAATGCTCTAATGCCGGGGGGAGAAAAAAAAGATAAAAAGCTCTGATAGTCTAGTCACTAGTGTCATGAAAAGCACAGCTAAGAAGAAGCAAGGAGGGTAAGGATTCTAAGGAACACAACAGTCAATTTGCAGATGTTGGTGACAGAAAGGATCATTACCAATGCATTCATAGCTCCGGCCTTCTTGTTGTGATCGATTGTAGGTCTCTTCTCACGGGAAACGTACACCTGCAGCCATCAACGGACATCCGATCTTGTCACCATTGAACTTATTTGCACCACCATATGAAATGTGTTTCTCTTCCCTCTCTTCCAAACTGCACAGCCGGGCCTTGCCAAATTGTCATGCTAAGTAAACGACAGATCCTCAACTCAAATGCGCTTCTATATCTGATTTCCTCTCAAGAATTCAATAAAGACCGATTAATAACCCTTCCGAGTCCCAACTACTCAACGAACAATAATCAAGCAACTGCAATTGCATAGCAGTTGGATAACTGCATTATCATGGATGGACGCTCAGGTGTCACAATTCATACCATATCTTTAATTGGACAGACAGTCACAGACTAGCAGCCTACAGTGCCCTACACTGCAGTGAAGAACCTGCGGGTAATGATTGGCCTGACAGGCTGACAGGCTGACAGAATAAGCCCAACATTTACCACCTGCTGAACAGAATCTCTGCAAATGCCATTATAGCCCAATGTAGTGAATGATGGGATGACCGGGTAGTAGAGTACAGGTCCAGCACGCACCAGTCTAGGCAGAGGGTTGCCATTTATGTCCTTCGTCTCGCCATCGGGTTGGAGAAACACCTGCGCGTTCCCAAAACGAGTACAGAAAGCACAGAAAGCAAATGGTCAGTAGTTACCACTTTGCTTTCGACCTGAGATGACGCTGGCAGTGGGAAGCAATCATCACCGGGTCCAAACACCTTGTTTCCAACTAGATCAAGCTCTCTCTCTCTCTCTCTCTCTCTCTCTCTCTCTCTCTCTCTCTCTCTCTCTCTCTCTCTCTCTCTCTCTGTGTGTGTGTGTGTGTGTGTGTGTGTGTGTGTGTGTCTCTCTCTCCCTCCCCCTCCTACATCTCTCTCTCTCTCTCTCTCTCTCTCTCTCTCTCTCTCTCTCTCTCTCTCTCTCTCTCTCTCTCTCTCTCTCTCTCTGTGTGTGTGTGTGTGTGTGTGTGTGTCTCTCTCTCCCTCCCACACAACACGCTGTGGAATGTGCATGTTTGCGTGAAACAACTTCCAGGCCAAGTGGTTCCATGTGCACTGTCACACTGTGTATCCAGTCGATGACCGTACCTGAATCATTGCAGCGTGGTCTCTCCTGTTGTTCCCAGGCCAAGGGGTTCCGTCTGCCATCTTCCACCCATCTTTTGGCACGTCCCGAGATTTCGCGACCAGAGCATTGATCCGAACCTTGAACTCATCATACGCTCTCTGCATGCGAAATAAAAAAGATACGGCTCAGCGGCTGATAAACCAAGAAGGAAGGAACAATTTGTTAGGTGATTAAAAGTTAAAACACTACGTCAGATGCAAGTTGATTCAGCCTTCAGGGCCCTTTTCAGGCACACTTGTCAAGTGTGCCTGAAAATTCAGAGTCGCTCTGATATGGTCGTGATTCAGAACACGAGTACATTTTCGGACAATTCAGAGTTAGTCTATTCTGCTGATCCCATCAGGACTCGAACTTGTTCTATTTATCAACAGTTGCATGGCTGTACGGCCTGTACCTGTACGCAGTGTACGGTTGTACCAATTAGACACATCACACATCGGCTGGGTCACAAGATCTTTTAGACCGGTTCGTTTCCGTTTTCTTTGTTCTCCGAGTGGGATCGATGGATTACAGAACCGACACACCTATCTCTCACCTAGCACTGGATCTGGAGGAATGGCAACGGACCGTTTCAATCGGACGTGGTAACTTGTAAGTCCCACACCCACCACCTCCACTCCCTGACTGTTAAAGCCTCATACCGGGTGTTGGTGTTGCAGCCTGCATTGAATGTTAAAGACAAGGTGGAGGAACGCTGGATGAGACACCTAAACGTAGGGAGGGTGGCTCTGCGTCATATTAAATGGTTTCAAACCACCAAGTCCAAGCCAGCAAAGGTAGCTTCCCTACAATGGCAGTTGGAACATCATGATAGGTGCCTTCCCAGAGTCCCCACCAATGACTGGGTAACCTATCGCACGCACCTGGAGGCTGGAACAATAGGGACGGGCCCTTCCATGGTGCAAACTCTGTAGCACATCCTTCCTGTCCCGCAAAATTTCTAACACCATGGAGGACATACTGCTCCAATGCCCCCCGAGGTATTTCCCTCCCCTGGCCATGGGACTGGAGATGGGTGTTTCCCTCCCCTGAAAAGCCCAGCTGTGCAAATCATGTCACCCTGACATCGTGACCAAGCCACCGCCTTTGCCCACAATATGTTTATACCTCCGCACCATCATTTGGGCTATGCGATGGCGACGGTGCACTTTTGAGACGGAAGTAGTTCGCCTGTAAGGGCCATACTTCACTGACTCTATCAAACAATTTTGCACATCCAAACACACGTTACTAGTAACTTACTACAAATGGGAGTTGGTAAAGGACAAACTGAGTTTTCTACACTGAGTACACTCTTATCCAGAAATCCAAGACCATACCAAACAATTTTGCAGACTGGCTGCCAGCCTGCCAGTGGCTGAGGTGTGACCAGGGGGGCTAGGTGGCAGACGTCACGAGACGTGGAATGGAAAGGGGCAACAGGGGATGAGCAGGGAGGGCTGACCTGGCCCACCCGGGAATACCACCTTCTCTTCCACGATTTGACCCTCAGACCCAGATTGGTGCTTCTGTCCCACTCCAACCAATGGCATTATCAGACTTCCCCGATCTTTCGCCCCCGCCCGCCCTCTCCTTGGTGGATATGCAGTGATTCGGGGTGGAATGATGCTACTCATGTTGGTCTTCTATTTCATTCTATCATATGTCAAATCTTTGTCAAATGTTCGGCATTGTTCGCTCTTGTTATTCAGCACAGAGTGTCAGGATGCCAGGTTTCCCAGAACAAGCAGGCGTCCTGTAGCAGGGTGAAGAGGCATGTGCTCAGGCAGCTCAGCCCAATCCTTCTTCTGCACAGCCAATCCCCTGGGTTTCTCAGGGCAATCAATGCTGGCAGAAACACCACAGCCTGGCGGCTGCCTCACAAGGTTAGTTCTGACAAAATATAATTGTGGCCATAGGGACGCTGGTCCCATTTTCCAGCAGGTGTAGCTCCCACCAATAGATTGGAGCAACCAGAAAGGCTGCTAGGCAGGGCTGCTCCTGTCACCCTCCCTAGCATCCCGCCTGTTTTTTTCAAAATTAAAGAAAACGGATAAGTGAAATAAAAAAGAAAAAAGCAACGGCCTTGATGCGGGTCGTCTACCGTGGTCACCCGGACGTGCATAGGATTCTGCCGGTAGATTTTATCTTCTTCTTCTTCTTTTTTTTTCTATCTTCAGATTTAGGTGTTTCTCAGATCCTCCTCTGTCACGGACTGGGCCGGTAACGGAGCAGGAAACCCAATCCTGGTCCGTTATCTCACCTCTCAGGCTCTCACCCCTCGGCTGGAATGTCATCGGGATTCGGGATAAGAGCAAAATGTTTTCAGTGGGGAGAAAGTCGATGAATAGAGGCCTCGGAGAAGATTTTCTTTCTTATTGTTTCTCATTAAATAGGACACTTGATAGTTCCAACTAACTTGCAAGCCATGCAATTGGAGACGAGCTGTTCTGTTCATAAATAAAGAACAGACACTTGATAGCAACACGGTCATTCTCTTCACAAAGAACGGACAAAAGAACATTCCAAAGAGACGAGCTGCAGATTAGCAGCTCATGGATCTTGCATGACTGCACACTTGAAGAAAAAAGGGAAAAGAAAACTTGCATGACAGTCACTGCGAACTTTGTGACTCTTTGTCTCGGTAAGGAAGAAACGGTGGATAAGAGAAAACGGAGAATGATGAGCAAGTTCAGAGCAACGATAGGGCCTCGCTCGCTCCTACTGGAGCGAGGCCTACAATGAGAAGCAGGAGGGTTACCTTCATGTGGCGTCGTTCTTTGATGAAATCTGGCGACGTCTTCCCTTTCGTGTAGTCGAATTTCTGCGAATCCGGCAAAACAAGAAGAACTCAGCAAACAGGTCGCAACACCCACGAGGGCCTCCGTCGACAAGAGCGAACGCCTCCAAACGGCAAATTCCAAGTTCCAACTGCTACTACCTGACTAAGGGGCATATGATCCGCATATCCACAATCAATGCACAGAAGCAAAGTGTAATGAGAGTGAGTTAACCTCAACAAGCCACGCACGCATAGAGGGACCAACCGTCTTTCTCAATGACATCTGTGATCGCTCGTCGATTGAGAGAACCCTCCACACACACAGCCAGTGCTGCCATGATTAGTTCCCAACAAGATGGTACACCGGTCTACGACGTACCTGATTGAAATACATCTCTGGACATCGCGGCTCGATGTCGTGTTTCGTGCAGAAGGGGACCCAGGCACGTGCAAAGCTTGCAGTTTCTGTCAGCGATTCGAAGCACAACATTGACGCACCGTCGTCGGATAGATAACATGCCATCCTGAAACGGCAGGAAAACCAACAAATTATAAATACAATAGAATAAAGGGAATATTATTAATATAATACATAAAATATCTCAATATCAAATAATATATTTTATCATATAAAAATCTATAAACAATATTATATAAACAATATGTATCCTACAATAAAAAACAACAACACAACACCCAACCGACCATCTACAAGGTCAACGCTGTAAACATTACTAAACAATAATTCTTCTTCGAGCCATCGACGCACCGTCGTCACATAGATAACATTCCATCCTGAACGCAACAGCCAATCGACCAGCTTCAAGGTCAATGATGCCGATACAATTCTTCTTCAACTTGAATATTCCGAAATTTAATTCTTCCTCAACTTCAAGATTCCAAAGTTTATCACGAAACGACGCAGGAAAGAAGAGCCTTCCCTGGCTCAGGCGGCACAGCCGACCGTTTGATCAACAAACGCGGGATGTGATCTATTATGCMCTTTTTTTTTTTCTTTTTTTTTTTTCAATTATCATAAATTATGCACATTTCTCACGTAACGCTTATCAAGGAGGGGCGAATGGAGAACTGCGTGAGCGAGGAAGGGCGCACTGACACTCTACTTAGTGTACCGTTTTTATCCGAATCGAAGCCCTTGTCATTGAAGCTGTATTTGGGGCGATTTTCAGTCCAGACTCCAGATGCAGCCTTAGTGACCGGGCGATGTAAATGCAATTGTGGTCTGGCAGGTCTGCTACTTCGCAGACCGGTCGTAACATTCAGGAACGTTCTACGGAGGGTATGGTCTAGGCTTCATGTGCAAGTTAGGGCAACCGATTGAGCAAATGACAGGATGAGCGAGTGAGCGCGGGAGCATTGAAGGGCTTTCCACTGAATTTAGCACCGATTATGAGCAGATGCATTCGAAACAGCTCTATCAGTGCCGTGCACTACCACCTCCGACACCTCGCATATGCCCTAAACGAGTTAAGAGAATAAGCCTTTGAGCTGGTGGGTGACCTCGTGGGTGACAGGAGTGTAAGCCGGCGAACTAGATAATTGACTGGATTGTGTAAACCGGCGAAATAGAGTACGGTTGAGTGTTCGCGTAGACGATATCTGTGTAAGAGCAAGTGAAGAAATTTCGAGATATAGGGAACGAGTGACAAAGGGAAGGAGTGAGGAACGTAATGTGTGAGAGTTCTCCGTGCATTTCTCTTCTATTCTGTGTTTCCCTTGTTTCTTTTTCGACTGCCCGGATTGCGTCCTTTGGCATGACAATTGCGCCGCCACAATGCGGCACATCAAGTCCAAAACATTGAAAACAGTACTTTAACATTCTCCATGTTATCATAACTATTTCAAGCGGAATCACGCCGCCGACAATAGCAATTTAACGTTCTCTATTTCGAACGGGGCCCGCGGCCGATGGCTCTGAGCTGCCTGTCGATGTTCTAAACCACCAGTACATGGCCCCAGCCAAGTTGAAAGTCCGATTGAGCTGCCTCTGAGCTGCTTCTCCTAAAATTTCAGGGCCTCGCTTGCCGTCAATAAAATAAATCGAGGGCAGGCGGCCTCCGAAAGGGGCCCGCGGCCGATGGCTGGCATGCACTGGTGAGTCTGGTGGTATAATTGCGATTGGTCTACACAGCAGACGGCCAAAAAATTTGCTTAACGTTTGGCTATTGCTCGACAAAGCTACAAACAAATTGTTATAGTCCTTCCGGACATCCGTTAAAATTGGAACGATACAGAGAATGAAGATTAGCATGGCCCCTGCGCGCAAGGATGACACGCATAAATCGAGAAATGGTACAAATGGTTATAATGGCTTTAATGTTTCGTCTATTACGCCGTTACGGTGCCGTAGCTCATCGCGTGCTTCCTGTTTAAAACCAATGCTTCGGATGTAATCCCCAAGCCAATGGGAGACCGCACGAGTCTGAAAAAACTTCATTCCAAACAACAAAAGAAAAGACAACGTACATATCGGGGACAATTGGAAGTTGGCATTCCGGTTCGCTTTACTCCCACTCTCTTTCCGACTGTCAGGTCAGATGAGACCATCCACAGTGACGTATAGAAGCAACAAGCTCAAAGAGTGAATGAGCCTCCCGTGTCTGTCCTCTTGCGTATGAGTGCGACCACACGTGCTCGCCTCACATACACATGCGCACATGGGCACGCACAGACACAAATATTGAGTCTCACAGAGAGAAGCTCAGAGAACGAGAGGTACACACTATGACACACATGCGCACATGGGCACGCGCATACACAAATATTGAGTCTCAAAGAGAGAAGCTCAGAGAACGAGAGGCACACACTATGACACACACACACACACACACACACACACACACACACACACACACACAGAGAGAGAGAGACACACAGAGAGAGAGAGAGAGAGAGAGAGAGAGAGAGAGAGAGAGAGAGAGAGAGAGAGAGAGAGAGAGAGAGAGAGAGAGACACTGACTTGTCGACAGGATAATCCATGGCGAGCACGGAGAGGATAACGTTGGCAGTGACGAGCGGAGGCTCCTTTTCCGCATCCGCAGTTGTGATGAAGATGTCGATCGGCAATAGTTTGTTGGCTCCTCCTGGCGATTCATACCTGTCACAAGGAGTCGTTGAAACATGTCAGAAACATTTCACTCATTGGAGACCGACAGGCTACCCTTCTCGATTAAGCTGCATGAGTTCCGGAACCACCACTGCATATGCTCAATAAGGTTTGCAATCAGACAACAAGGTCGCTGGACTCGCTGGTAAGCCACAATACTATCAAATTAGTATCAATGAGTACTGGGAAAGGGAGCCCTGCCACCATTCAAAGTTTCCCATGCCGAGGTTGACATCAACATCGTCAAAGAACACACGGTAGGATAGCGAACGAGTGAAAATTTGCAAACATGACGAGCGTCGAGCGAGATTTCCAAGGAATTTCCGAATTTCCTGATTCGCCCACAACTTCAATCACCTCCTTGTAAAACTGCCAGCATTCTAGAACCGGAGTTCCAAACTTCCAGATCACATGGCAGAGCGCGCGCACGCACACACACACAGAAAAGAGAGAGAGAGAGAGAGAGAGAGAGAGAGAGAGAGAGAGAGAGAGAGAGAGAGAGAGAGAGAGAGAAAACGTATTACATGGCAACGCACGCGCACGCACACACACACAGAAGAGAGAGAGAGAGAGAGAAACGTACTTTAGACTTAATCTGTCCAGATAAGTCTCTCTGGTGACGGGACTCCATTTTGGAGTCTGATCAAGAATCCACGAGACGCCAAACCTGCGATCGGTACAGAGGCATAGACAACAAACACAACATCCGTTAAGCTTTGCAGGTAGCAATTCCCGTGAGCTGCAGCCTCAAGTAGATTTGTCCGTACAATCACATCACGATATTCCTAACCTTTTTCCCTCCTGTTTTGCCCAAATTGCCACTCCTATTCATCCAATGGGCATGACGCCGACGCAACGGAGACTCCAACTCAATGACGTTTCACCAACTTTCACGGTACAACGGTACGTCGGTACCACATTTTCAAACGATATCCTGTTGACGCCCCAGCATATGGAGCTGCGTAGTTGCGATTCTTGCGAACCCACATTTCGAAAAGACTCAGCTTAAACAAAAAAAAAAAAAAAAAAAAAGGACTCAACTTCCCCCTTCCATCGAGGCTAGCCATAGAGAATTCACTGACATCAACTGAAAATGACGTTTGCCCGATTTGCCAACATTTCAAAAAAAAAGAACAGGCAGGAGGGCCTTAACTTGAAAGTATTGGGTAAAAAAAAAAAAAAACTAGAACTAGAAACAACGGCGGACGCGGCCTTAACTTGAACGTGTCGTTTTTAAGTTCGAAACGCAAAAAAAAAAAAAAAAAACTAAATGGCACTGTGCTCATGGCGCGAGTTTGAAATGGGAATGACAGTCAAAATAGCCTTTTTTTAGAGGCAAGTCCGTTGTGTCATTGTGTCAGAAAAGAAGTTACAAGGGCAAAAAAAACACGAACGGGCAAGTCCGTTTGTGTCACAAAAGAAGTTAAACTTTGCAAAAGCAACGGCCGCC
The DNA here is from genome assembly GCA_003427395.1 of Chara braunii. NCBI lineage: Eukaryota > Viridiplantae > Streptophyta > Charophyceae > Charales > Characeae > Chara > Chara braunii. The sequence goes on from BFEA01000012.1 coordinate 2,382,386, forward strand.
AATCCCCAAAGGACAAAAAAAAAAAAACAAAAAAAAAAAACAAAGGGCGATGAAAGCACCGTTTGTCCAGGCCGTGGTGTCAGATGGGCCACTTCCACTGCGCTTTGGAGTTTGGAGACCAATGCCTGCCTCTCTTTTCGCCCCTCGTGTTATTTCTGCCTTTACAGTTTCAAATAGTGCAACTGCCGCACTTCTCTCCTTTTTTACCTCCTTTCCCATCTGGCACCAATGCCTGCCCCTGTAGTTATAACATCTGTGCCGCTGTAGCTATAACATTTTAAAGTTTATTCTGGTGTTGTTCTTTCTTTATTCTTTGCATTGTTCTTCTGTTGCTCCTCTCTCTCTCTCTCTCTCTCTCTCTCTCTCTCTGGTGTTCTTTCTTGATTCTTTGCATTGTCATTTTGTTGCTCCTCTCTCTCTCTCTCTCTCTCTCTCTCTCTCTCTCTCTCTCTCTCTCTCTCTCTCTCTTCCATTGCCTTTTCGAACTCGGGGGCTGTTTGTTTTGCCGGGGCGTGCGGCGCCACCGTTGCCACTTTAAAGTTTAAGCCGAACATAACGCACCCTCATTTTCGCCGTATCTGGCCGAAAATGCAACTCGTATACATTCATTTTAAGGGTGCGTTATGTTCGGGGGACGACGGTAGCATATGTCACAGGCGACAGATAAGCACCTAGCATAAAACGTGCACTCAGTGTTTCTAACAAGGATGCACTCCACCTACCATATCTCACAGGCGACAGATAAGCACCATAGAATGAAAGCGTCGTAATTTGGATTCTCCAATCGGAACTTGAGAAAGAGCGCCAGCACCACTCCGCGCACCATGACCATAAATCTGCATGCAAAGAGATGGAGTCAAGACGAAGCCAACGTGAGGAGACGCACGATACTCCTCTATCCAAAGTAGACATCATGGAAGACGAAAATGTCGTTTGCCTGATTGACAAGGCGTTTGCAGTGATGAACTGCTCTGCCATTTCTGAGTTCTGCGATTTCTGAATCAGCAGAATCTTCGGACTCTGTGCGGAGCCTGAGTAAAACCCAATCATGGATGAAGATTCAAGCTCCCTCTCACACAAATACAACATGACACTGAGGACAGACAATACAGCGTCATACAAGCACCCACCCACCCATCTACACAGACGCAGGCGGGAGGAAGTGGAAATGGAAAAAAGAAAGAGAGAGAGAGAGAGAGAGAGAGAGAGAGAGAGAGAGAGAGAGAGAGAGAGAGAGAGAGAGAGAGTGTTCACATGTTTCAGAGGCAAGCAATGGGAACTGTATTGCCGGAGGAGCGGTAATGGTCCAATGGAGAGGTTTAAGAGTGCGCAGACCTTGGGGTATAGAGCTGATAAATTACCTGTATGGGTTCAGATATGCCGAAGCGATGGGGAGTACCCGAAAAAGAGGTCTTTTCGTGTCGTCACATCTGGCAACAATTCCAACCGACAGACAGGCCACATTTTAAAACATAGACAAGGAATTGGACTTACAGCGCTGTCAGGCAGTGTCAGCAGATCTTGATGACAAAATGAAAGAGCCAAGTACGGCCTCGGTTTGCTTCTCTGTGCATCGAAAAACAACGACATGTCAAGACGTAATGGACAGCATCGAAAAAGAGTGAAGAGTACGTACATGATCGTTTGCCCTTCTCCCTTCTTGCTGGTCGAATCGGCGTAATGGACACTACCAAATCCATAATCATGCATATTCTTGGAAGGATCCAGAACCTGCATTGACAGAAGTGCTTTTGGCATTTCCTTTGGCTTTGGCTTTACTGGGACAAGCCCGAGGTTCCGATCATTTGTTCCGCTCCATCGTGCCACCTGAGCCGCATCAACCAGTCGGAGTCAAAGTCAACAACTCATTAGTCAAAGTAATAACAAAGTCAATACTGAGAGTCTATGGAATTCCACCAGGCTTCGGCATAGGTTAGCGCTTCCAGATGTTAAACCAGCACTAGTATCCTTTTCTTCTTTCTTAACCCAGCCTGATCTATCAGGTAAGCAAGTAACTGCAAGTTCACAAGTCAGTCGAAAGTAGATATTCCGTACTGAGTACTCAGTATTATGTCGAACTACCTTCTTCCCCCGAATACAACGTACGGTCATTATAGCCGTATTTGGGCCATCTTTCAGTCTAGATACAGATATAATGACCGTACGTTGTACTCGGGGGAAGAAGGTAGCAGCAGCCGCTATAAAAAACGAGCCGCACGACCAGCTTCTTGCCCGCAGAAAATAAATGCCAAAGGGCCTACCTCAGCTACCTGCATGTATGGCCAACACTGCAAGTATGGCCAACACTTTCCTGAATGTACAACACTGCAAGTATGGCCAAACCTGGATGAATGTATACTGCTACCACGTCCGGAGCTATGTATATAAGTCAATTTTCCTTCCACGAAAGGGGTAAAGACTTCCTCAGTTATTCCCTTGTCACTTTTTTTATTAAAAAAAAAAATAAAAAAAAATGAAAAGACCGGGACGGAGACAGAATCCCTCGGCCTCGAGCGGAGATTATATATCAGAGAAGGTCAAACGATCTCCAGCTCGGGAACATGATCTCTAACATCTTTACGCAACCACTAAATGTGCCATGTGGCCAAGCTTTATACCAAATTAAATTGCGTTTCCTCGGGCCTCGGCCTCATATCAATGAAGCCAAAGCACTGGTGACTCTGGCAACCACTAAGGTAGTGTAGTAAGTCTATAATATCTATTCATTCATCAATGATCAATTTAAGGGCAAATCACAAGAACTATACCGGTCCTGTACCATCTACTTTCGCAACAACTATACAGTCTATACCTGCTTCTTCAACTTTTGTAACAGATTTCCATGTTTCTTCACAGATAAGCCTTTTTTCAGGTATTCCTGTGATTCCCCTATAGTTTAATCGCGTGTGACTCGCCGAATCGACGCCGATTATTATTTGTAGTTTAGCGGAAAGCTGGAGTTGGGAGTCTTGCGACCGACGTTTTCTGAAGAAAATTCGAAACCCAACTTGCAAACCCAATCTGGAATCGACTCACCGGTGTCACTTTGCGGTTTGCTCGATCCACTACCGTCTTTTTCCCGAACAGAAAACATGCGGTCAGTTTACTACTTTCAGAAAAGTTTCAGTAAGTGGGGAAGAGACAGTGAGCGAAGAAGCAATGATGCGATCGATTCCTCTTTTTCTTCTTGCAAAAAGTCAATTGAAATTTTGATCCGCCTTCATCTTCAACAGGATCCGTTACTTGAGAAGCGATCTTTTACTATCATCTCACAACCGCAATCGTTTGACTAAATAATGTATGAATACAGGCGCACACACAGGTCAGATACAACTGAATACTGATTACCGATTTGTAAGTAGTTTCAAGAATTAGGCAGATTGCAATCCGTCACGAGATTCAAATAAGTTGGGGTTCTAACTTCTAACCATAAGCAGAAGAAGAGCCTTGAGATCTTTAGGCTTTTTTTTTTTTTTAGGCATATATAATATTACTGTATGATTTGGGAGCTGTATTTTTCACATAAATACTGAAAATACAAACCTGATTGTCAGGGCCTGCTGTGAGCATGGGTAACATTTTGGGGGTGTGAGCTTCGTCGTCGTGCTGGTCATCCTGCTCCTCCGGATCCTCTGGTATTTTCGGACTGCCTGCAGAAGGAAAGAAAAGAATTGCGCAACACACAGAACAAAGTAAACATGAAAACTCGGCTTTTTTTTTTTTTTTTGTGGTCCGATGAACCACGTATCATTTTATTTTATTTTTGTGGTCCGATGGACCACGGATCAGATATTAAACTGATCAGAACAGATACTACACTTGATCTATTTGTAGCCAAAAGGTCAAGAAACGTATTATACTGGCACAGTTTTAGACCCCGCTAAACTAAACGGCGCATTTCGGAACTCACACCATGACATCGGCGCGACTTTGTCTTTTCTTGCCTATTTCAAACTAAACGTGTCCCAAAGCCTACAGCCACAGTTTCCCCATAATAAAAACATAGCTTGATTCATTGCAGCAGTCCCCCGATGACTCTCAACGTGTCCGCCTAGGGTCATTCAGCGTCTTTTTGCAACACGCAATGAAGCAAACCGTCAAAAGCAATTTGGAGAAAGCCTCAAAATACAGTAAGTTCAAACAACATCTTTTATTTAAACAAACAGGCTCGATATGGAATCTGACATGAGATGCCCTTCTCAGCCTTCACACAACCCCACCCAGGCGGTAGTGCACAGACTGCAGAATAGTACACTTGGGTAAGGTGTCCTGACGCCAGAAATTGTACCTTAAAAGAAAAAAAGAAAAAAAAAAAGTACCTTTCATACGCTTGAAATTTTCGTGGCATTGTGGACATTCCCCTCCTTCGTGCTCTCGGATATACTCGTAACACGGGCGGCAAACCGGAAAAGCGCATTCACACGGCACGAACGGATCACCCTTCGCGTCCCTGCCCACTCTTTCCCGACAAATGGCGCACTTGAGATCTTTTACTTCTCCGCTGTAGTACATCTGCAGCACCACGTCATCACACACACGACAGTTCAACTTGCAGTTCTCTCCCGCCCCACACCCCCCCCCTCCAAAAAAAAAAAAAATAGAGTGCACCCAAAAGAAATGTCTTTGAAATCGATCCCCGCGACATGAACAACGACTCATGCAACAACGTCGCCCCGGCGTATTTCATAGCACGGCCGAGTCGGGCCGACCCCCGATGCTTTGCAATCAGTTCCGCTCGACTTCAAAAATCCGTACGAGGTACCTTCCCTTTCTCTTGTTTTTTACTCTCTAAGGGATGATTCCAACAGATCTTACCTATCCCACAAATCAGGTCCCGTTTCTCTTCCGAACTGAAATGAAGTGCAATGAACGGAAGTGAAGTTCAATTGCTTCTGAGGAATGCGTTTGTACACCTGAAGAAAAAATCGCTGTTTCAGAGTAGCTTTTTTTTTTTCTTTCTTGAACGTATGCACGCCATGTTTCCGGCCCGATACAGTCAAAATGAGGGTACGTTGTGTTCGGGGGAAGACGGTAGCCAACGTGAAAATTGCCAGGACGAAAACGGTACGGACTAAGCATTGAAAGCACCCACATACTCCTCGGGAAAACCAAGGACAACCATCGTGAAAAATCAACGGCACCTTCTCCTAGATGAGCACCTCTTTCTTCCTCTTCTTTTTTTTTGTCTTTTTTTTTTCTTTTTTTTCTTTTATTTCTTTTTTTTTTTCTTTTTTTATTTCTTTTTTTCTTTTTTTTTTTYTTTTTTTTTATTTCCCAGACGCCGGTTTACTAGGCCAGGTGATAAGAGCAGCCTCTTCTAGCATCCGTCTAATGGGTACCCCAATCTATTGTTGGGGATTCACACCGGGTCCATCGTCCCATCAAACATCGTTCGGATTCTTCGGAATAGATTGAAACTGCAGGTATGTGGAAAATCAAACTGAAGTTGCTGAAGGTCAAGCTGTAGCTGCTGGACTATCTGAAGAGCTAAAATTGAGATCTTTGAGGAGGCCAAAGCCTCTGCTATTCAAATCCCGTCGTTGACACCTCTTGACTTCCGCGTGTGCCCAGGACAGAGCTCGTGTGTACCCTGTTTCCGTCTCTGTGCGCTAGAGAAAGACAGATGGATAGACAGAGAGACAGCGAGGGAGAGGCCGCGACGTACCCTGACTCCGTCTCTGTGCGCCTGTCTGTCAGACTCTGTCTCTCTCTCTACCTGGCCCCGCTTGCGGCAATTCTGCAATATACAATAGGAGTTTTGAGGATGTATCCCCCCGCAGCTCGGACAAACGTAGTCGAAGAGGTTAACTTAACATTACTCTGAGTAGCATGGAACGTAGCTCTCTGCTTCTCCTTTGTCTCCCTCACTTCTACGCGTCTCATGTCTTCCAAATTCGTAGTGTCTATGTTTGTTTTTTTCTCTCTCGGCCAACGTACAGTAAGGGTAAGTTTCAAAAATAGAGCGTTCAGTAAGGGTATAGTTTCAAAGCAAAAGTAGAGGCGGGTCCAAGTTTCGTTGCAAAAATACTTGCGGGCGGTGATTTTCGCTGCAGCTTTACAGGTCCCGGGAGTTTCACAGCAAAAATATTTGCGGGCGGGGTCCCACTTTCGCTGAAAATTTGAAAAAATACATATTTCGGACCCCGACAACATTTCCTCTGGGAAACTTTGAAAACGCGCTGTTTCTGCAATTACCCCCGTACAGTAAATATCAAGACGCTGTGGCGGGCGTGGGCTGACCAAGACGTGGGAAACTTCGTTTTTCCTTTTTTTTGGTTTTAACTACGCCAGATTCTTCTCTCAATTTCTTTTTTTTTTTTTTGAAATCCCTGAAATCGCAGGGGCCATGCTAATCTTCTCTGTATCGTTCCAATTTTAACGGACGTCCCGAAGGACCTCTCAATTTCACCTAAACACTACCAACCTACTAGGATACTACTACTACCAATCATAGTATTATTACGTGGTAGCTGCGACAACCGTGTTCAAGAGAGAACATGCAGGAGCTGCACCCGACCTGCAGATGGCGATCGTGGTTCAGGTTTGGGTCATTAACAAATATCCAATATTGCGTGCCGAGATTACCCTCAACTTCCCTCAAGTAATGGCTAGGCTCAAGCTTGGGTCATTCACGAGCTGCTCAGATTACCGTAAGAAAGGGCGAATCAACAGTCTTCGGACCCTGAAAAATCTGAAATCAAGGGTGGTACCAGTTTCTGTAACGAACACCAAATATTGCAAATTTGGTATTTGCCCCTCAAGGTTTCGACTCTGAAAAATTGTTGTTTACCCCTCAAGTTCGGCAATATCGGGTAAGCTTTTGCCTACGGTCCAAAACATCCCAAGTGCTCCTAAGATTCGCCGACCCCCTTGCACGCACGTACCCACCGCGCTAAGGTCCAAAACATCCCAAGTGCCCCTCATCTTGTACTGACCTTAAAGGTGTCGGTTTGCCACTCCCCTTTCCAACGAGAATCACGAGATGAATAATACCGGTCTGAAAATTCCCGCTCACGACGTCCGCCGTCGAATATTTCCTCTCCACGGCTGTTTAGCGTGCTTCTCGGCCTTCCCACTGGCGTGTCGCGCCGGAGGGAGGGTTCTCTCTCTCTCTCTCTCTCTCTCTCTCTCTCTCACACACACACACACACACACACACACACACACACACACAG
>BFEA01000012.1:2393985-2407773 GCA_003427395.1 Chara braunii
AGAGAGAGAGAGAGAGAGAGAGAGAGAGAGAGAGAGAGAGAGAGAGAGAGAGAGAGAGAGAGAGATTTGGGCAAGAGGAGGAGATCGGCATAAATCGATTGGAGAGAGTGGAGATCTATACAATTGAGAGGAAGTAGGCAGAATAAATTGCCATCATGACTGAATTCCCAGTGCGGAAGAATTGTCACAAAGAAAGAATCCGCGAGGAAACTCAGCCATGGGCCAACACTTTCCTCCATAGCAGGACGATAAGTTGTCACAACTGCTAAATCTGTCAAGCAGAGGAGAGATGAGCAAACGACGCAGTTAAAGACCAGCAAACAAGTTCAGCCTTTTTTTCAAAGCATGAGAAGAGAATACACACACCCCGCCCTTAACGTACGGCATACAAAGCCCTGTACTCAACTAGGACTTTCAAGAAGGCATCTGGGCGGAGTTACGGTGAAATGCAGTTCCAAAGTTCCTAGTTTTTTTTAAGCATGCCCTAACGTGCTCCTAGTAAAGAGGGAGATAGAGAACGGTGGCAAAGATAGTCAACCACCTGAGAGGTTGAATGATGCCACTCGGCGCTGCTGGGTCCTTCCATACTGACATCCGGCGATTCGAAAGGGGCTCCGCCCCGAGCAGGCGATGCGCCGACAGAGAGCGATGGCTTGGGCGGTTTCTTGCTTCCTCTTCCTGGGCCGAGCCAGGTCCCTGACCCACCCTGATCCGCCATAGCCGACTAATCTACCAAGCACGTTGACCAGTATTTGACTTTTCCCTCTTCTTCTACCTCTCGACTATGGGGCATCCAGCTATGGCGCCCAAGAATCCGCTGTTATCTCCGATCCACGATATCTCTGCCGTTCTCCATCACCATACCAGCACCGCACAATCACCTTCCCATCACCTTACCATCACCTGCTCAACCTTCCAGCCCTGTGCTTTGCCGGGCGGGGCTGTAACCCGCCGTTCCGCCAAGTGTTTGCCGCGGCGTGCCGCGCCGTGCCGTCCCCCGCCTCGACGTGCCGGCACCCTGCCGTCTACCTCGCGCCTCCGCCGGCCGGGCCCAAGTCCCACTATCGTCGCGTAGTTGTAGCGTTCGAACGCGGTGCGGCACGTAATATGGGCGGGAACGGGAGCGGGAAGTTTTTCGCGGGTGCAAATGTGTGAGGATCTCGCCACATGACTCTTTTCTCTTTTCTTTTCTTTTTTTCGGTTTTTTTTTTTTTTTTTTTTTTGGCCACATGACTCTCGGGTCGAGCGTTTTCGACTTTTTTGGGTTTCAGTCACACAGCCTGGCGAACTCCGGTCTTTTGAAACCCCTTGGAAAGGTGTCAGATTCGCGGTTCCGTAAGCCCTTGCGGGGGCGAAGTCCCACTACCAAATAGCAGCGTTGAGTTTCCTCAACGCCTGAATCTGGATGTGTTTGTGGAGATGTGCAGAACTGACGTTGAGTTTCCTGCAACGCACATCGCATCAAGCACGTCCAAATTCGGGCGTTGAGGAAACTCAACGCAGCTAGTGGGACTTGGCCCCTGGGCTCCCTCTTCGCCCCCGCCCGCAGCTCTATTTCTGTCAAAAGCCCGCGCGGGACCCTGCGAAAAATAACTCCCGGGAAAAAAGAAAAGAAAAACAAAACGGGACGCTTCTGTGTCAGGGCCAGGAATCTGACGGCCCGCTCAATTCGTCGCCTACTGGTAGTAGCCTTCGATAGTGGCGGGTCGAGCAGCTACTCACCTGCGTAAGCGCCAGGCCTTTCCTTCGTCCGCTGGTCCGCTAATCCGCCCAGGAAGCGGACATCCTCGATGAGCGGAAGCCCGCGGAATGCTGCGGGCGTGCAGTGGATGCTTCCGTAAGGACGCTACTGTGGGCGAGCGGTGAAGTCCGCTCCACTGTTTTTTTTTGTTTTTCTTTTTTCGTGCGGTGAAATTGACCGGCGTGTGAACTACTGGGTGGCTGCGTGGTGGGGGTGGGGAAGTGGACGTGGACGGGAACGGGAACGGGAACGGAAACGGGGACGGGGACGGGGACGGGGACGGCACCCACATAGCACCCTCTTTCTTGTGGGGCTAGCACCCACACAGGAGTGGCCCATCTATTCTGGGGGCCTGTCAAGCATGAATCAAAAACGGCAGAAAAGTAATTTCATGGCAGTAACCATGCTTGTTGATGAAGGTCGGGGTCCCTGTTAACCGCTTGTGCTGCAGCCGGGAGACTCTTATTGGTACCAGGACACTTCAAAACCTCTTCACCCGTGGCCAGAGTTCCCTTCCCAGGAAGCAACCGGCTTTCCTATATCAAGGTCCTCTCCATAGGTGATGCCACCCTCATTTCGTCTGCACTTGGAAAGATACTGCGTATGCATTTGTAATCAGAGTTCATTGTGTTCGGGGGAAGACTGCGATCCTGCGGCCAGCGGGGATGAGGTCGTGACAGGGATGCAGTATGTGACGCCCAACCTCACGCCCAGCGCGACTTCCTGATCGGAGTGGGATGGGGGCCCGGAAGTGCGAAAAAGGGGTCTTGTGACGCCCAACCTCACGCCCTGCGCGACTTCCTGATCGTAGTGGGATGTGGGTCTGGAAGTGCGAAAAGGGGTGTGCCAAGGATTTTTGGTGGGGGGGGGGGAGTCCCAGGTCAGAACTAAGATCTTCTGTGGCAGGGTTTCAGGGGCATAGGTGCAATAAGGCTAAGGGATGGGTTACATTCGGTCCGATGGCGGTCGATGTCGTGCAGCATAAGGCCGATGACATGCGTGGTACATCTCGGGCCGTCCGATCCGCCCGTTTTAGTGACGGTGGTCCGGAAGGGGTCCGCTGTGTGTGAGTTGCGAGTTCTATGGGTCGGTCCTCCGGGTGTGGACACGTGTCGGTTGTCGTCGCGTGTTATAGTTAGGCTCCGTAGTCCCGAAGGATTGGCGGTTGCCGCGTCATCTGCAGTTTCTGCACGGCGTGTGGGGCCAATACGGGGCGATGGAATTCCACAGCACCACCGTGAGTTGGTGGTATGGGAGGAGGAGATGGAAGGGTGGGAAATTGGTGGCGATAACGACGAAGCCGGGGGATATAAAATATTGCATGTTATAAGTGGTCCGGTAGTCGGGGCACCTTGGGTTGCTGGTTACGGCGCGGTGGAAGTCCCTGGCGCACAGTCGGTTCTCGGTTAGGCAGGGGAATTCCAGATACCTCAGCCTAAGATATTCTTCCTCCCAGTGCTCGAAGTACCCTGAGTCTCGTGTGTACGTCATCTTGTCATTGCGGCGTAGTGGAAGCCTTCTCCACGCATCTGACTGACAGGGGGATTTCCATATATGGTGTCGGAAATTCTTGTCAGCTTAGGCGCTTGAAAGAAGGAAAACTTCTCGCCTATCCCAATACTGGAGGTGCCAGGTTCGTCAATGATTGCGAATCGCCGCGCGTGGACACGTGTAGGCTGCGCAAATCAGATCGCGCTTACACGTATCCCCACGAGGTGTTCTCTCGTACCACGACTTGTTGGTTGGCGTTCACACAAAAGTGAGAGTTTAATCCTTCATGCAAAATCGCCACGTGTCTTGGCTAGCTACCCAATCATCTAGTTATTCAGTGGTCCCGCAAGCAATCGTTTTCGAGCATGCAAGGTGGCATCACACACATCAGACACCGCAACAACATCAGGACTCACATCGTGACGACAACAGATCAAAGTGGCAAGCAACGATGAAGGTTAGGCAAAAACGTCAAACATTTCATTCCATCGAAACTCGTTCATCCAATATACAAAAGAAAGGAAAGATCGGGACACAAAGATGCGAAAGGAAAATGCGGGCGAATTGCCCGAGATGAAATCAAAACTTATGTACAGAAGTAAAGAAAAGGACAAAGAGAATTACAAAGAAAATTACAACTCCGCGCCCATCAACCTCAACTCTCTTCCTCTCCCTCTCTCTCCGATGCGGACAATCCATCGTCACGCACCAAGCCCCGAAGTTGTCACCCCGCTTAGTCCTTCTGTGCTCGTCGGATTCGCCCTCGCGCTACAGTCCGTCGTAGCCCCACGCGTCAATCCCGCACATTCGGCACCATCTCGTCGGGTCGCCTAACTCCCACTTCAACTCACCTCTTACTTTGCTCGTGAGCCAACTCTCACTGATCGCGCTACCCCGAGCTTCCAGCAACTGTCAAATGAGTTTTTTAATCGCGCAACCGAAATTTATAGCGTGCATGCATGCACGAAAAACATGAAATTGTACGTACTTAGACGAAGAGAAGGGGAGGGAGTGTCTACGTTCCGCATGGCCAGATCGCGGCGTGGGGGACGTAGCCACTCTCCACGCATAGATCCGATCGTGCAACCCACAGGCCAATTGGACACATCAAAGAAGAGGGAGAACGGGAAAGACGAAGCTCAAGAAGAAAGGTACAGTTATAAGGGCGCCCCGCCCAGAATTCCAGTTACACGCAAGATTAAGGGCGCCGACTAATCAGAGCTCTGTTGCAGCCGCAAAAAGGAACACGCGAACGAAAGGCACCGTGCGACAAAAGAAACTCCGAATTCCTAAATTTCTAAATTCTTACTTACTGCAAAAATACAAAAAGCACAAATCCAAAAAGAAAGTCCGAAATTCCGAAAGCCATCGAGGAATCGACAGGATTCAAAAAAAATTCAAAAAAAGAAGCAAAACATCACGCGCAATCACCGCGCCAAGAACTCGACAACACAACAAGAAAGAAGCGACGCCAAACAGTATTCTTCACGCCTCGGTCGGCGCGCCGGCCACTCAACCGATTATCCCGGGACTTGCCCAACCTTGACCTCAGCCATTCGAAAAGAAGCGACGCAAAAAGACAAAGAAGCGAGGACACCGATGCAATTTCCCATTCGATCCCGATCTCCCGTAATTGGCCCAACTTTCCCATCTTAGGACCCCTGATTGTCATCGCGCAGGAAGTCGCACGGAACAGAAATTGGTTCGTCACAGTGTGCCAAGGATTTTAGGAAAGTGGGGGTGGAGTCCCAGGTCGGAACTGAGATCTTCTGCGATAAATTTCGGGGGTAAAAGCGCAAGAGGGTATATGTAGGTTGTACTTGGCGCTTTAATTTCTATAAGAAGGAAGGTAGTCTTAGGTAGACCACCTCTCGTGGTTTGGGCACAGCAGGAAAGTCGTAGATGTCGTGCAGCATAAGGCAGATGACATGTGCAGTGCAACCCAGACTAAAGATCCCGGGGTACTTTTCTACAATCACAGCACCGACAGATCTAAACACTCTTGCATTCTCGAACAAAATCCCAACAACATTGCCCCTGCCAACGAACTAAATTTTCGTCTGCTAAAAAACCCAAAGATGGAAATCACCATCGCCTCCGGTTTCACCTTCGTGCTTGGTCGCGTGGTTCGACCAATTGTCGACGCGGCGCGTAACAGGCTTCGGAATCCGGCGGGGCAGACCGTAAGCGGAGGCTGTGCAATCGCTGTTCAACTTCGGTTCAAGTTTGTCAGATAGCTCCCAAAGTTTGGCATGTCCGGTACTGCTGGCAATCCTCGCACGGTGGGTTGGGCCAATAGCGAGCTATGGAATTCCACGGTACCACTGTGAGTTGATGATATGGGAGGAGGAGATGGAAGGGAGGGAAGCTGGTAGTAATCACGACGAAGCCCGGGGATATGTAGTATTGAGTATTGTCCGTATCTGGGTAGTCTGGGCCCCTAGGGTCGCTGGTTATAGCCCAGTGGAAATCCCCCGCGCACAGTCAGCCGTTCTCCGTCAAACAGGGGCATTCCAGGTTTCTCAAGTTTCACCGTTGTCTAAGTTGTCCGCCTTCCCAGTATTCACGATATTCCGGGTCCCTCAGGCTCTCGCAGTCAGACATCCAAGAGGGAAATCCCGCAGCCATATCTGTTTAGTAAGCCCAATCCCCCACATCCTTATACGGGGTTAAGGAGGACTCACGCAGACAAGCGCGTACGTGGTGACTCGGCTTTCTCGAGATATCAGTCGTACGCGAGCGTGCACGTGAGAGACGGCTGCTTGGCTCCCATTCGTGCGACGAAAGGAGGGGAGGAGGGAAAGGGCAATCGGTTTTCTTGGCGATCTGAAGTTAACGATTGAACCCAAACAGCCCGAAAGTGCCGCAGCAAGATCGGTCAGAATAGAGATCAAAATTATACAGATAATTGGAAGAAGAGACCTCATCCCACACATAGCTGCTCTCTCTCTCTCTGCTCTACAGTCCCTGATGCGGGCAGTCCGTCGCCGCGCATCAACACAGAGTTGTCACCCCGCTTGGTCCGAGCATGCAAGTCAGGTTCGCCTGTGTGCCACAGTCCGTCGCGGCCCGCACGTCAACCCCGCATACCCTACACCAGCTTGTTGGATCGCCCAACTCTCTCGTCGACTCACCTCTTCAAGTTGACTCGTTAGCCGACCCTCACTAATCGCGCTAACTCCAAGTTCATAAAGAGCAAATCGCGCTTGAGAAATTTATATCATGCACGCGTGCGCGATAGATACAGGATTAAGCCCAAGTGTTCAGAAGGAGAAGAGAGGAAGTGCCTACGTCTGCATGGCCAGGCCGCGGCGAGGGGGACGTAGCCACTCTCCACGCATCGATCTGGTCGTACAGGCATTCAGGCCAATTAGAACAGAGTATTAAGCATGTCAGACAAAGAAGAAGAAGGCGGGCAACTATGAGGAAATCAAGAAAGAAGAAAGATACAGTTACAATCGCGCCCTCCAAAAGCGACAATTACACAAGATTAAGGGCGCGATCTAGTCAGGGTCCAGTTCCTGGCGCAGCAAAGTGTGCGTAAGTGAGAAGCGCAGCACAGCAAAATTTAAAGTGCCTAAATTCCTAGTCTAAGTCCTAACTGCAAAAAGAAATTTCGAAAAGCCCAAAAACAATTTTACGAGCCCACGGGGGCTCGACATAAGTTAAAAATTCAAAAACGATATTCCCGCGCGATGATCACGTTAAAAATTCCTAGTGCTCACAGTAGAACAAGAAAGAAGTCATGGCAACCGTTGTCCATCGCGCTCGCTCAGGCGCGGTTACTCAAAGCACGGGACTTTCCTGATATCGACCCGACGGACTCCACAGAAACAAAAAGAAACGAGGGTATCCATGCAACTTGCCCGACCAACCCATCCTTCCACAGCTCACCCCTCCGACGCGTCCCATTTCACCAAAGCAACGTCGTGCAGAAAGCAGCGCGGTTACGGAAGACAACTCGTCACATGACTGTCTGATTGGGATGATCGGGGCAATGCGGTGGTCGCGGGAAGCGCACCCCACTTGGACGACCACCCCAATCACGCAAAATATTTGATTCGTCTTCTTCGACCCTTCTGGAACGCCTTGATCTCGGTTGCAAGTTGCGCAAGCTATGCGCGAAGCCCACGGCACCGAAAAAGCTCAACGTGCCCCGTGCTGGGTGGAGTGACGGCAGGTGGCGGAGTTAGCGATAGACTTGGGGTAAGGTAGTCGGAGGGAATGAGTGGTGGTGGAGATCAGACGCCGACAGTGGCAAGGGCCTTGTGGCTATCGTTGTCGGTGGTTTTGATGGATTGGGGACTGGGCCCGGAGCGGCCAGTTGAGAGAATTATGTATTTTGAACACGAAGCTTATTCTTTATTGCTGCTTTGTCCCCGTGTGATGTGTGCATGACTCCAAAGGTTGGGTAATCTGTTGTGCATGTCGGGTACGAAAAGTCTATGGATGTTGAATGGTTCATTGAAGACTCTATGGGTATTTGTGTGTGTATGCGCCTCTGGGCCTGATGAGCGGAAGTATCGAGGTATCGAGTGTCGATTGCTTGCATGAGGGCATGAATGCATCGGTCCTTCCCGTCTCCCTTTCTTTTTTATTTTTTGCGCGGTTGTGTGTGATATGCGCCAACCTCCTCTCTCTCTCTCTCTCTCTCTCTCTCTCTCTCTCTCTCTCTCTCTCTCTCTCTCTCTCTCTCCTTCTGGGTGACGGTCGGGACCCCAAGAGGAGGCGGATACTTTAAGAGAGATCGGCCAGCCGCTTCCTCGCGGAGCGGTCGACCTCTTTGTATCCACCACGGGTGCTTGACACCACGTTGAGGTTGATGATATAGAGAAGAGATGAAGAATGAGAGTTGGGTGCATCCTTCTTCAACGACATTCGTTGATCTTTGCATGTAGCCAGGTTTCGTCTCGACGGACGGAAGGGCGAGTCGTTGCCCGAGCCCGGACCTCGCCTCAGAGGGTCGCAGCGCGCTTCCGCCTTTCCCGATCGCAGACGACGGTGGCATCTACAACGGTGCGGATGTGCGGAGCCTGCTGCGGCGCACTTAGCCAATCCACCTTTATCACCGGACTCGAGCATGCCATATAGGCGGGAGTGGGTTTGCGCTAATTGAGCGATTTGCCTCCCGACATTTAATTTTATCATACACTGACCTCAAGGTGTTGCCTTGCAGTGGTCCGCCGCGCACGCCACCTGGCAACAGTGGTTTAATTGTCACTGGTGTCGCCAGGGAGACTCGTGCTCGTGGCGACGGTTGGTCCTGGGGTACGAAGGGGCAATCCGATTCCCCGAACTCTCTCATAACGCGGGTGCACTCCCTGCCCATTTCTAAACTTGGGTTCCGTCAACCTGTCCGACCCTGAGGGAGCCCGTGTCGGGCCGTTCGCACGGACTAGACGAGTCCGACAACGAAGCCTGGACCTGTTTTCGGGGCCTCCACCCCCGAGGCCCGCGCGAACCCTGCTCACGGGGAAGGAATTTCGCCCCTGTCCCCTTCGTTTTTCGTCTCCTCTCCTCTCGTCTGTTATTTTCTTTTTTTTCGAAAAAACGATGACGATTGGGCCGTAGGACCCTGTCCTCCCATCATCCGCCGTCTAGGACAGCCCAAATCCCCGCCGAGGCACCTCAGGCTGAAGCAAGAGTCCCCCGTTTCGTCCGGATGACTCAACCCCCACGACAAAAAATCCTTGGCCACACCCCTAGTAACTATGATCGAAGTTCGAAGTACGGAACGCTGCACGAGGCGTGAGGTTGTGCATCACACGCCTGCGAGAGGGGCTTCAACTAAGGGGAAGCAGGTCCTGGTTTGTATTGTACCCCAATATGGTCGGGCCCTGGCTGCCACGGATGCAACTCCGGGTGGGTGAGGAGTAGTGGAGTTAAGGTACTTGTGTTGATTGGCAGAGCATTTGCTAATGCAGTGGCTGCTTCGCGGCGCACAGTGGTGGAGGTGTTGATACTGCAGGTGATCTGAGTTCCTTGCATGGGCTGCACGCAGTATCTTCCCAATGGAGATCTTCATCATCATAGTTGCGATTGAACTGTTCCCTACTGCTGGCACGAACACTTTCGGACAACAGAATGGCCAATCTTGTAGTGGCCAAGGCCATTGTGATACCCCAACCTCACATCCCGTGCAACATTTCATACTGTTGGGAAATTGAACCACTGGGACAGAACCGGGGTTCCCGTGTGAATTCAGAGATTGTCTATACATGTAACAAAATTAAAGATGAGAGATGAATTGAAACAGGAAGCAGACAGGAGCAAACTAAGGAAAAGAACAACCTTTCTCAAAATTGCCCCTAGTTCAAGAAGCAAAAGTAAGAGAGTGTGAATCATGGTGTTGGAGAGACAAGAGAGAGTTTAGGCTCCCTTGTCGGTGGCGTGCACTGTCTGATGTGCTACCGTCTTCCCCCGAACACAACGCACTATGATTCTGGATGTATACGACGTAGCTTTTCAATCCCATACATCCAAAATTAGGGTGCGTTGTGTTTGGGGGAAGAAGGTTATCGTAGTCTCACTACAATCGGACGATGTAGGGCATGGACACACCAGGATGCAAAACGTTGTAGGAAGAGCGCGTGTGTAGTGCTCCGAGAATTAAAGTGCACCTTGAAACCCCAACACCAACTGACTCCACAAACACAAATTACCTAACTTACACCATCGACAGTTATACTAAGGATTCAATGTGGCTTGAGCAGTGGGTTAGGGAAGTACCGTTGTCGGGCGGCCGCAGACCAGTCAACCACCCGACATACAAGGAATTCGTTTGGTCTGGTCGTTGGTCCGACTACGGCAGTGTGGAATTATTATTTTTAGTACGGGTACTCGCTTGGCATTGTCGAGGCCTACTGCAGTTCAGTGCTATTGTTTCCGGTACGGTAACTAGTCCGGCCTTGGCGAAACTCATGGTGGTACGAGATTTGTGCTGCTTGCTCTGGTCTGGGAGCGACTAACTCCGATTCGATGTCTTTATTTTGGCATGATTTTGGCTCCACGGCAACCAGTTGACGGTATGTGATCTCCAGCGGATGTACATATTTTTTTCATAACACGGTTATTGGCGACATTCACTGCGGGTGCCCCCTATTATCTTGGTATGGGGTTTTGGTACAGGCACGATAATTGGATGGGCTGGTACAACGTTTGGGCTGAACTGGGTTTGCTGCGGCTCGGTCTACTGCGGGTTTGACATTACTATTTCGGAATGCCTACTTGGTCAGCAAGGTACGGGTTACGGCTGTTTGACAGCGTTGAGGGTTTGGGGATGATGGATTGGCACCGTGAAGCAGATTTTAATATGTTCTCACTGCCCAGGTGCCGGGTTGGTACGGTGAGACTAAATTTTATATGTGCCAGGTTCGTTATTGATACCACGGGCCCAGCGCAGGATCTAAAACCCTGGGTACCGTTAAGGACCAGGGGACGAGCTCGTAAGGGGATGCATCGCAGACAGGATATAGGGGAGGCCATCGCCGACAGGATATAGGGGAGGCCACGAGAGGCTGGTATCATTCGGACTGGGCAAGAATGAGGGGCGTGCCTGGTACACCCGGCCCACGCCAGCACTCCGTTCAGGATTCAGACAACCCGGTTGGTGAATGTGAGGGGGATTTTATGAGCAGTGTAGTGTGTCTGGGAGGCGTGTCAGGCGTCCGCAGCCATTTGGGGGGGAATGTTTCGTAAATTCAGACAGCTCTGTTCGGCGTGAGAGGAGGCATCCGAAAGGTGTGAAGAGGCGAGCGAAGGGCAGACGAGGGGAGCGTGCTCGGTGCTCAGCGCCGTGCCAAAGGCAAAAGTTGAAACGGGGAGGGAATTTGGACATTGTGACTGAACTGGTGAGCCACAGATTCCCACTTCACGCTGGAGATCCTCTGAATCACACCGTTCAGAGAGCGGACGACAGGGGAGGTTGTGCTCAGTATGCGCAGTGAGCAGGCGCGTGATCGATCTGGTGGGCGTGTGACTGGAAAGATAATGTCGTGATTCAGACTGGGTGGGCGGACTCACGTGTCTGGCATAACCAGTGCGCGGATGAGTCATTGTGAATGTTGGGGCCCGATGCGCGAGAGTGGAGAATGAAACCTCGCCAAGACAGCGCAGTTAGAGAAACGAGTGAGGCATACAAGGCGAGACGGGTTCGGAGGGAAGGTCAAGTGAGAACGAACTGGTGGAGTATGGCGGGTGCCCTCGGGGATTGAGTGATCCAACGAGGAATGCCCACACGGCGTACACAGTCGTTTCCTTTCTTCAACTTTTGCCACGGGAAGAGATTTGGACTCGAACCGGGCAAAAAGCAAGCTAATGGGCAACGAGCGAGTGATATAGGGTGCTGGTTAGTCCGTCGTCCTATGAATGCTCAATGGTTGTGGCTGATTGGTGCATGGCGCAGACGCTCGGAAGAACCGCGAATGGTCGTTTGAGTTCATTGTTCGGTAAATGTCATGTGATCGGAGTACTCTCCTATTGGAACGCTGCTTGGAGAGGTATGTCGCGCTACAAGACTTAGAGAGGATACCAGTTCATTGTATAAATCAGTAAATGAGAACTACCATCAATGCTCCGAGTCGCGATCTGAGACGAACAGGGCGATATTCGCTTTCCTTCACATAGATGAACTGCAGTTGCGAAACCTAAGACTGTGGTGAGACCAGGCAAGCAAGTTCGGCTTTGAACAGGTGAGCGCGATCGTAAACGACTCGCAGAAAGTTGCGAGTTAATCAACTGCGGGATGACCCGGAGCAAATAGTCAGTGAAGATGTAAGAAACGTGATCATACTATTGACATTAATATTCACAATATGTCTCTAGTACCCCAAATGTTGCCTACTCTGATTTGGAAATGAGCCCTCAAATGAGCACTCGTGGTCAATGGACCCCAAAATCTTCAACGAATGGTCCACTGAAGCTTGCAATGAATTTTGCAAATTTTCATGAAAGAATTGAACTTGTTCTTTGAAGAAAAAATTCTTAAAAGTATATCTTCGTCAAAGAAGCAATGATTATTTTTCAGAGGATCGTTTTGATGGTTCATACATTGGGTGGTAGTAAACATTTCAATATTATCATTGAATGGACATTGAACTTCGCCGATTTTCTTACCCTTAACCCATCTCACCTCTTCTCCGAATATCACTGCCATTAATTTTATTTTTTTTCTTTGAGTTGTCGCCCCTTACCCCGTACGCTTTCTTTGGCGAATATCACAGTTATTTATTTTCAATTTTTTTTTTGAGTCATTTAGCGTTATCTCATCCCTCCTCTTCGACGAATATCACAGTTATTTGTTTTACTTCTCTTCTTTGAGTCCTTTACCGTTATCCCATCCCCCCTCTTCGGCGAATATTATAGCTATCTGTTTTTCTTTTCTTGTTGAGTCCTTCACCGTTACCCCATCCCCCTTCTTCGATGAATATTACAACTATTTGTTTTCGTTTTCTTATTTGAGTCCTTTACCGTTACCCGATTCCCCCTCTTCGACGAATATTACAGTTATTTGTTTTCCTTTTCTTCTTTGTGTCCTTCACCGTTACCCCATTCCCCCTCTTCGGCAAATATTACAGCTATTTGTTTTCCTTTTCTTTTTTAAGTCCTTCACCGTTATCACATCCCCCCTCTTGTGCGAATATCACAATTATTTATTTTTCTTTTCTTCTTTGAGTCCTTTACCGTTACCCCATCTCCCTTCTTCGATGAGTATTATAACTATTTGTTTTTTTTTTCTTCTTCGAGTCCTTTACCATTACCCCATCCCTCCTCTTCGGGGAATATTACAGCTATTTGTTCTCCTGTTTTTCTTTGAGTCCTTTACCGTTAGTACCCCTTCCCTCCTTTTTGGCGAATGTTACAGCTACTTGTTCTCCTTTTCTGCTTTGAGTCCTTCACCGTTACTCCATCCACGCTCTTCGGTAAATATTACAACTATTTGTTTTTCTTTTTTTCTATGAGTCCTTCACCGTTATCACATCCTCCCTCTTCGGCGTATATCACTACTATTTATTTTTCTTTTCTTCTTTGAGTCCTTTACCTTTACCTCATTCCCTATTTTCGGCGAATATTACAACCATTTGTTTTACTTTCTTTTTTTTAGCACTTTACCGTCACCTTATCCCCGCTCTTTGGCGAATGTTACAGCTATTTATTTTCCTTTTCATCTTTAAGTCCTTGACCGTTACCCCAAACCCTCTTTTCAGCGAATATCACAACTATTTTTTTTCCTTTTTTTCTTTAAGTCCTCTACCATTACCCCGTCCTCCCTCTTTGGTGAATCTCACAACTATTTGTTTTCTTTTTCTTCTTTGAGTCCTTTAACGTTACCTCATCCCCCCCCTTCGACGAATATTATAGCTATTTGTTTTCCTTTTCTTCTTTGACGTTTTTTTTTTTTTTGTAATTTTTCGCCATTACCCTATTTGTTTTTCTTTTTTTTCTTCACCATTACACTGTCCCCCCTCCAACAAGAACCACGTCCCACACTCCACACACACATAGAGAGAGAGAGAGAGAGAGAGAGAGAGAGAGAGAGAGAGAGAGAGAGAGAGAGA
>BFEA01000012.1:2423808-2437777 GCA_003427395.1 Chara braunii
ACAGGGTGAGGCAGTCCCTATTCTGGACCGGTCGTAACAGGCGCCAACAACATTTGAGAACCATCGGTTTGTGCCAAACAGTCGGCAGTCCGAAGTCCGGACCACCAAATAGAAAGAGCACAGGAAAGGCTGACACAGGCGCCTACCCACGCTTTCATTAATAATAGCACAGGAAAGGCAGTGTCACAGGGTAGACATCAGTTGTCGAGGCAGCCGAGACAGGCGCCTTGTGATGCCTTACAAGACAACACATGAGACTACCCATGCTTTTGTAGATGTTCGGTTTGAGAACCATCAGTTTTTTCCAAACAGTCGGCAGCCCAAAGTCCGTTCCCACAAATGCACTATCATAGAGGACAGTACAAAAAGCACAGAAGAGGCAGTATCACAGGATAGAGATCAGTTGTCCTGACGGCCGAAACAGGCGCTTTGTGACGCCTTGCAAGACAGCACATGAGACTACCCACGCTTGCGTAGTTGTTCGGTTTGAGAACCATCAGTTTGTGCCAAACAGTCGGCAATCCAAAGTCCGGACCACTAAATGCACTGTCATAGAGGACAGTAGAAAGAGCACAGGAAAGGCAGTATGACAGGATAGACATCAGTTGTCCAGACGCTCGAAACAGGCGCCTTGTGACTCTTTGCAAGACAACACATGAGACTACCCACGCTTTCATAGATGTTATGTTTGAGAACCATCAGTTTGTGCCAAACAGTCGGCAATCAAGAGTCCGGGACCTCCAAATGCACTATTATAGAGGTCAGTAGAAAGAGCACAGGACAGTCACCATCACAAGACACACATCAGTTGTCCAGACGACCGAAACGGCGCGATGTAGTCCAACATGACGAGGAAGGAAAGCCTTGTGTGTGCGTGTTGAGAACCTTCCGTCAGGTGTGGTTATCGTGTTGGATCCGATGACCAGGATACGGCTGACACAGTATCACTGGATAGACATCGGTTGTCCAGACGGCCGAAACAGTGCGATTGAGTCGAACACGACGAGGAAGGAAAGCCTCGTGCGCACATGTTGAGAACCTTCCCTCACGTGTGGGTATCGTGTTGGATCCGATGACCAGGGTACGACAGACACCACGGCACAACAAAAGCAGCAAAAACTATTCATGACCAAGGCACAGCGAAAGCACTCCACGTGGTGTGGTTGCCGTGTTGGATCAGGTTTGGTTGTCGTGTTGGATCCGATGACCAACGTAGGTTACCTTGATACGGGCACAGCAAAAGCACTCCACAGGGTTTGATTGTCGTGTTGGATCCGATGACCAGCTTTGGTTACCTTGACCCAGGCACAGCAAGTGTTGGATCCGATGACCAGCTTTGGTTACCTTGACCCGGGCACAGCAAAAGCACTCCACGGGGTTTGGTTGTCATGTTGGATCCGATGACCAGGGCACAACAGATGACCAGGGCACAACAAACCAGCTTTGGTTACCTTGACCCGGGTACAGCAAAAGCACTCCACGGGGTTTGGTTGTCGTGTTGGATCCGATGACCAGGGCGCGGCAGATGACCAGGGCACAGCAAAAAGCACTCCATTAGGTTTGGTTATCGTGTTGGACACGACGATCACATTGTGCAGAAGGAGATACAGGGACCATTTCAACCCACGGACATGCTAAATGTTGACGTCACCAAGACGCAACACAACGTCAAAGTGATCGTGACCGTCGATTTATAAACATCAACCGTTCGCAGCACAATCTTCAGAAAGAGAGATGTGGCGGGATAATTACCTGGGCAAAGGACCACGGTCGAGTCAACCGGATCACCGATTTGCGCAATAGCAGCTTCGAGCGGCGATTCACGCAGTAGCAGCTCTGCATGCCCCGCAGCTTTGCTTGCCCCGCTTGCAGCAGCTCGGCCCGCCGCACCGCACAAAAACCGCGCGCGCTCCAAAAACACGAGTCGAAGTACCCCCCGTCAGGAAATGAAGCTATCGGCATCAGTTCGCCTACTTCCCGTCGGGGGACCGGAACGCGGCGGCACAATTTTGACGTGGGGGGAAGGTCCCAAACCAGTTGGCCTACTCCCCGCTGGTCGACCGGAACGCTCAATCGACACCGTCAGTCGCTCAGATCTGACGGTCCACGTAGTGCGGAAGGGGACATTTTCCGAAGGAGGGTCGACGGTCCGATACTGATTTTTTGGTGCAGGGTCATCAGCACCGTCGGTTCAACACGATCGGACCGCCGACGGAGCGCGTGGAAGGACACGCCGCAGAGTATAAAAAGAGTTGCGGGTCCCTCCCACACTTCTCATTTCATCCTCTCCGACTTTCACGCGGGGTGTTTTCAGCGCAGGGCGATATCGGCGTTGCTTTGCCTTCAGCGCAGGGCGCTTGCGTCGCGACCTTGTGTGCACCCCAGTTGCATACACGGGCGTCGTGCATGAGGGCGTCGTGCATAAGGGCGTCGTGCATGAGGGCGTCGTGCATGAGGGCGTCGTGCATGAGGGCGTCGTGCATGTTTCTCATGTGTGCGTGTTTGTTTCTCATAGCTGGTGTGGTGGCACAGTCCAAGCACACGTCGGAGTAGGACCAAACCTTACCGTTGGAGCAGACCGTTGGAGCAGGGTCAGCGAGCGGGAGCGAGCGAGAGCGAGACTTTGCACCGACGAGCACAAAGCGAAGGACAGAGTACGGACGGTGAGGATCTGCCTTGATCCGTGAGATTCAACGAGGGCTCGCCACGTGGCACTTTCAAGCTATGTTCATCGTTCATTGTCGTGTTGAACACGACAATCACATGCGAAGCACCATAGGTGATCGTCGTGTTGAACACGATGATGGACGGCGGGGTGGGTTTCATATGGACGAGCACTGGACTGCCCTACGGGTGATCGTCGTGTTCGACACGACGATCACCCGTCGGACAGTCCTGCGCTCGCCAAGGTCATTGTCGTGTTCGACACGACGATCGCCTGCCAAGCACGACAAGTGATCGTCGTGTTGAACACGACGATGAACGGCGGGGCGGGGTTCATTGAGGGCGAGCGCAGGACTGCCCTGCGGGTGATCGTCGTGTTGAACACGACGATCACCCGTAGGGCAGTCCTGCGCTTGCCCTACGGGTCACCCAGGTCATTGTCGTGTTCGACACGACGATCACCTGCCAAACACGACAGATGATCGTCGTGTTGAACACGACGATGAACGGCGGGGCGGGGTTCATTGAGGGCGAGCGCCGGACTGCCCTACGGGTGATCGTCGTGTTGAACACGACGATCACCCGTAGGGCAGTCCTGCGCTCGCCCAGGTCATTGTCGTGTTCGACACGACGATCACCTGCCAACAGGTGAGGTGATCGTCGTGTTGAACACGACGATGAACGACGGGGCGGGGTTCATTGAGGGTGAGCGCAGGACTGCCCTGCGGGTGATTGTCGTGTTGAACGCGACGATCACCCGTAGGGCAGTCCTGCGCTTGCCCTACGGGTCGCCCATGTCATTGTCGTGCTCGGCACAACGATCACCTGCCAACAGGTGATATGTCTTCGTGTTGAACAAGGCAATGAGCTCTGGGGCGGGGCGAAAATCATTCATTATCGTGTTGGACACGAAGATTAGCTGCGGGGCATCGTCGTGCAGTTGTGTCCCAACCCACAGCTCATCGTCGTGTTGAACACGACGATGAGTTGCGGGCCGGAAATCATTCATTGTGTTGAACACGACGAATAGATGCAGGTTGTGTGTGTGCATTTGCTGATTTTTTCAATTTGGCGTGCAGGGCGTTTACCAATCGCGATGGCAATCTCGGAGTGGATGACCCCGGGACTTTGGCGCGAACGCATTGCGTACCCTTTCCCCCCATGCTCGCTGCGTGTCGAGAGTTCACTGTCATTAACGGTGTGACGAGAAACGATTTCGAGAGTGATCCGTGGATGACGGTCGTTCCGTTTTACACCACTCTCGTCGACTTGTGGCAAGAGTACGTTTGGGAGAAAATGGTCGAGGGCTGCCCTTCAGCGGACGACTACAAATTCGCGAATATGTGCGAGTTCGGGAGTTTAATTTCTGTGCCCGCTGATGTGCTATGTTCAGTTCAATGCCGTCACTTGAGTGCCACACTGTTGTTTAACCGTCGCTACAATGTTTTGGATTGTAACGTCGTGACTACTTCGCCGCGCACATGGCCCCGTTCGCTGAAACACGAGTTGCTCGCCTGTGCAAACCATTCCGATTTCATCGATGCATACCCCTTGCGCTCTCCCAGGTTGTTGCCTCGAACGGTTTCGTATTGTTCCGTTAGACTGCGTCTTGGGAAGTGCTTTTGCTGTAGAGTCCTTTGCGTCACGTGCTCGAACCGGGATGGGACCTTAACTGACGCTGTGGTCTACGTGTCCACGAATAAATTGGACCTGGGTGACGAACAGCATGCCCGGACTGTGGGGAGCGGTCAAGGGTCTGGTCGTCGTGGTCAAGTGTGGTCCGAGCGGTCGATGGTCTAGTGGTGGTCAGCGGACCCGCACACAAGACACAGTGCGGCAAGCAGTTTCGGGGGAGAGGTCTGTGCATGGACAGGCAGATAAAGTTCCCGTCATAAACTACAAACATAAATTCTTGATGTTGGACTGGGTGGGCGAGGCGGGGCTGGCTGAAAGTGGTTTGATGTGTATGTGGTGTTCAGAGAAGATATTAGACCGATAGGTGGTATTCAATCTTGGGCAGGGAGGGATGGTCAGCTCGCCACTTTCGAGTTAACTATGCAACTCAATGGCAAAGGCCACAGAGTTGCAGAGACGGACCATGTTGTTCTCATGTGGAGAAACCACAAGGGATATGGTAAGTCACTTGTGGATGTTTTAAATCCTGATCCGGATAGCCGACTCCGGTTACCTGACCTCCGCCAAGTTCTCGCGTTCTTCGACACGAATTTGGTGGAGGGCCATCGTCCGGTGGCCCACAAAGAAGACACTTTTACGGAACCGAAAAGTGTTTTGTCATCGGCGCGTCCGACTGTGGGTGCCATAACGACTTGGAAGTCATCAGTGACCACGCCCGCCATCCGGGAAGAGAGACAACACGCTCTCGTATCCACGCCAGTGGTCCCTCGAGCGGGACAAATCGCTGCCAAGGGCCCAGCTCATGCTCAGGCTCCGCCGCCGGCTCCGAAGAAATTTCGTTCGGGTTGGAGTGAAAGAGCTATTGTCCGTGTTACATGACATTGTGCGTACATCAAGCATGTGTGCCGAACCTATGTATGGTGCTGTCCACCGTGGTGTGCAGCCTTTGTATTTCGGTGATCCGGGAGAGGGGAGCAGTGGCGAAGGTTCACAGAGGGAAGAGCAAGAGGAAGAGGAAGAGGAAGGTTCTCAAGAGGGGAACGATAGTGAGAATACAATTAGTGATCGACAGCGTCGTGGATGGCAATCAAAGAAGATGGGCAGTGGCAATTTTGCTCCCACCGGTGTATGGCGCAATCACGATTTTATGCACATGCAAAAAATCAGATCCGACAGCGGCTTGCTCGACTCAATCCAAATGTTTCTCCATCGAGAGTGGACATAAGGACGAACGAGGTTTTTCAGGAGCTCAAGGCATTGCGAAGACTTGAGTACTTGGAATAATTTTATGACAGATAAACAAGCCCGACATTTGGATATAACTGGCGCATTGATGAGGGCGACGAGACCGGTGGGAAAAGGGGACAAGGCCCTAGCGGTGGAGCGAGTGGAGAGGGAGGTGAACACCCAAGTGGTGACGAGGGCGGAGGTGACAAGGGAGGATGTGATAAGGGAGGTGATAAGGGAGGGAGTGGGGAGGGTGGAGGAACATCTTAAGCGCCTGGGTATAGTCAGCCAACAACAGGCACATCAGAAGGGCAAGCCCATCGTCACCATGAGAGAAGCGCCAGTGGTGTAGGAGGGCACATCGACATTCGTGGTTTGTCGCAGGTCAAGTTGTCTACTGCAATGGAACAGGTTGACGAAGGATGTGAAGGTGGGCAAAGTGTCACCACAACACTCACAGCTGTCACAGTGACAGATAATGAATGGTGTGATGGCAGTGGCGCAAGTGTCTTCCCCGTTGGCGAGAAGGACAATATTGGTAGCCCACAAGGCCATATGTGGATGTCTATGGATATTTTGCCATATGGGTTGGGAAGCCAAGGACGGCTCAGGGCATCATTGGATGAAACCATGTATCTGGCAGAAACGGAACAGCAACCTGAGGCTCACACTCCACTTGATGAAGAGACACTCAGAGGCGACTTAGAGATTCCTGCAGAATTTCAAAGTCCGATATCAGAGGATAAAACACAACGAGGGTCTCAGGAGGCGAGTACTGAAACAGGCTACCAGGAGGAAGCTATGCTTGCGGAGGAGATGGAACCGGGCGGCGAGCCTAACATTCCATTGGATGAAGACATCCCTGGTAGCGACTTCGATACTGGTACTGGAGGGTCTCAGTATTTAGCTATTGTATTCGATACTGCTGGGAAGAACGACACTCTTGAGGGGCTTGTGGCGAAATAAGCAATTCAAGTGTCGGACATCGAAGAGGATGAAGGACATATTGTACAGACTACTCCAAGGCAATAGACACCTGTGGAGGAAGGACGAGAAAGTACACTTCGAACTCATGTGCAGCAATTCAGCCAATCTGTCAAAGTGATAAACATCGATGAATCCCCTTTCACATCAAGACAGTTCGGAGATGCAAAAAAAGACGGTGCTCAAGGGAAAAGCGCAGTTAGTCGCCGAGGTGAACACTCACCTTACGAAGTTAATATATGTGTAATATTGTACCTAGAACGAGAGATAATTTTTCGGTTTTGCATGTTGTTGTGCATTGGAACTGTTCCATGTTTATTTGCATATATGTAGTGTGCCTTATAGTGCGTCCGAATCGGTAAATGAAGCACACGATCGACTTTTAATAATAGTTTGACTCACAATACTTTACTGCTATTAATATTCATTTACATTCATATTGTCTTAGCGGATTTGTAATGATATCAAAATGATCGTTACTCATATTACTCGTTACTATCGGTGATGATTGTGCTCTCTTCATTGATGAACGTGCAGGCATGCGTAAAGGACTTTGGAAAGCCCCTCGCGTGCACTCGCAAAGGAACAGTGATTTGCAAGCCTTGTCAACACTACCGTTGTTACCCAAAACAGTTAAAAGACGAGTGCAGCCTGTGACGATCCCGTTTGTGAGGCAGCTGCTCTAAGGATGTTTAAAGCTGTGGGAATGGGGACGAAACAAGGGAAGAAATTTCACCGTGAAGTTTGCACTGTATCTGTTGTGGAAAGCGGCAGCGACAACGAAGTTGGCAAACAAGCACCGTTATGAACGTTGTGTCTGCTTCTTATATCTATTTTCAGAAAGGCACTACTTGTATGGAAGTCTTAGACATACCATTGTTGTTTACCTGTGTGTTTGTATGCAGTGCCTGACCAGTCGTTTAAGATTCCTCTAGCAACGGAACCCCTCACTGAGGTCGAGATGCAGTATGTTGAAAGGGTTGTGAAGACCGGTGAAGAAAACGAAGAATACGGCATTGTTGTTTACAAGGGTGACTGGAAGGTGGAAAAGAAAGACATTATGCTCATCATTGAAGCAGGAGGATGGTTGAATGACGAAGCCGTGAATTTGTATCTGCTGGCAATCCAGATCGACAATGATAATGCCAGAGCGAATTTGATGTCTAGAGGACAGATTAAAGACGGAAGTTCGAAGGACATTCCATCTGTGTATATTTTATATTTTTTTTTCTATATAAGGATGGCATCCGCTACGTCCAGAGAAATTGCTTACTGTGAGGGAATGAAGTGAGTTAGGGGAATAAATATTTTTGATTATAACTTTGTACTTATCTCTTTGAACTTTGGAGACCACTGGGCTTTGATATGTGTTAGAATAGACAGTTGTTAGTGTGAATTTCAGCTATTAGACTCTCTCCCTCGTGGCGACCGCCTCGCAACGCTGGAAGTAGTAGCCTCATTTTTTAGAATGAAGTTCAGACGTTAGAATCTTCATGAAAGATATCAGGTCGACGAGCTTGCGACACCTTTCGAGACGTCACTTGATGGGGTGCCTGTCCAACATGACGGTTGCAGTTGTGGTGTTTTTATGTTAGGTTTTGCATCTTTGTTAGCGAAAGGTCACTTTTCACCATTCGATTTCTTGCAAGAGAACACCCCGTATATGAGGCAGACAATATCATTTGACATTTTGTCGATGGTCGAGCATGAATGAACATTCCAAATATGCAGAGTTTGATATCATTCAACATTTTGTTGATGGTTAGTCACAGTTTCAAGTGTTATATGTCATTCGACACTTTTTTCATAGTTAAGAATAGTCTCAATAGTTTGTGTGTCATTTAACACTTTCTTGATGGTTAACAATTGTTTCTATGGTTCATATTGCTTTCCACAATTCTCAAATGTTATTGTGCAAATGATATATTGCTTTCCGAAATTTCTAAATTTTATTGTGCGAATGGCGTATTTCTCAATTGCTAATGTTACGTTCTCACCATTTCGCCTTGTTTCATCTCTATTTTCTTTATTTCTTCCTCTCTTATATGTGTTATTTTACACTTGAAAAAAAGTGAACATGAAAACAATTTCACTTTTAACGAAAACACTGTTATTACTATTATTATATTATTATTATTATATTATTATTATTATATTATTATTATTATATTATTATTAGTATATTACTATTACTATTAATTATTATATTTATTACTGCGATTATTATTGTTATCATTATTTTGTTGCCTTTACCGCTCCTCCTGATCAAATACGTGTATGTGTGTCTCGTGCCTAGCCAAAACCATGGTTGGGTTCACACAAGTTGGCCTAGAGTAAGGTCCAATCTTAGCGGGGGCAATCAGACGAAGAGTATGAGAAAACTAGATAATCAAGTGAGCAGAAGAAATAAGAAGAATATGAAAATGCAGAGAATGGAGGAAGAAAACCATATGGTATGCACAATTGATCCTTTCCTGGTATACCCTTACAAGTACGACTCTCTATCATACTGCATGTTTGTCTATGTGTTATAAGTTTACTTCGTTTTCTCCAGGACAAAGAATCTACAGAAGGACAAAATTATGCGTAATATGTATAAACAAGTTTACTTGACGGAAGCATTGAAAAAAAACATAGTCATTTAAGATTGAGAAAAAAATGGTGAGATAGATACTCAATTTTGAGTCATCCCACTGCTTATCTGTTATCAAACTAGTAGGAGGAGGCTCATGTGAGGGTTGTCCTATTACTTGTTTGAACTTAGTCTGATCTATCATAAAGAATAGGAAGACACTTCAGTGAGCGTCACTTCACTATATTTTTGAGACTAGGCGATTATGTGTTGAAGGGTGGCGAGGTGTTCCAATGTGAGTTACCCTATTACTTGTTTGAACTTGTGGTTTGCCTAGTACTGAAAGAGTGGTAGGATGCTTCAATGTTGACTATCCTTCTACTCGTGTGACGTAAAGTTATATATATATTATATGGTATTGGGCAAGAGATGTAAGAACTTAAGTGTGAATCATTATACCGCTTGTTTTTTTGCATATCATTCACACACATGTCTCTAAGTATATATACGAATAATCTTATGGTAGGCTCATAGCAGAGTGTTTCCAGTATGAGCCATTTTATTTCTCGCCTACCTGCCAAACTGTTAATAGGATGCCCCAGTGTGGGTCGCCCTATTACTTATTTGACCCTAGTTTGATTGATATTAACGGAGGGTAGGAATATTGAAAGTTGGCAGGTAGTGAGATACTCAAGTGCGAGTTATCCTACTACTTGCTTGTATATGCATAACATATATATATATATATATATATATATATATATATATATATATATATCGTGTGTGTATGTGTGTGTGTGTGTCATATCTAATTGTTTACTTATTACGTACAAACTACTTGTGTTACATCAGACAGATAGCAGGATACTCCACTGTGGGTCATCCCATTACTTCAACAGAAAAATTCCCACGAGAAATAAAAGTTAAAAAAAAATTCCATAAAAAAAGAATCCTTCATATTTATAAATTATCATTCAAATGTTCGTCCAATTCTAAAATTTTCAGTTTTATTTGATAAGTTCTCGTCTAAATATGAATTTTCCCTTTCAACTACATCTATTTGTTCAAGATGGAATAAAAGTCTGGATGAGTCTATGAAATGTTTTAATTAAACTTTCGTTCTATTACAAAAAATATCGTTTTATTTAGATTGGATTAACCTATTTATAACTGGAAATCCTTACTTAGAATAACAGTCCAATTAAAATATTTCATGAACTCATCCAGGCTTTCATTCCATCTCTACCATCTAGTTCAAATAAGAAGGGACACCTCATTCTTGGAAGGTAAGTTTTCAAGCAAGACGGAAATTTTTAAAATTGGAATAACATTTTTTAAGATGGAATAAAAATTTAAAATTTAGAATGTAATTTTACTATAGAATAATTATTTAATTCAGAAAATTTTTTATGTTGTTGTTTAAGTCAGACTGCGCTATATTCAAGAGATAATAGGTGGCTCCAGTGAGGGTCAACCAATTCTTCACTTGAATCTAAACTAATTGACAACGTAAAAGTGGTGGGATACTCTAGTGCGTGTTATCCTACTTCTTGTTCAACGAAAAAAATTCCTAGAATTAAATAATCATTCTATAGTAAAATTACAATCTAAATTTCAAATTTTTATTCCATTTTAAAACATGTCATTCCAATTTTAAAATTATTCATCTTACTTGCAAAGTTTCATTCCAAGAATAGGGTATCCCTTCTTATTTTCACTGCATGCTAGAGATGGAATGAAAGTCTCGATGAGTTCATGAAATATTTTAATTGGACTGTCATTCTAAGTAAGGATTTTCAGTCATAATAGGTTAATCCGATCTAAATTAGAAGATATTTGTTGTAGTAGAATACAAATTTAATTAAAACATTTCATAAAATCGTCCAGACTTTCATTCCATTTTGAACAAATAGATGTAGTTGGAAAGGAAAACTCATTTTTAGACGGGAACTTATCAAATAAAACTGGAAATTTTGGAATTGGACGAACATTGAAATGATAATTTATAAATATGAAGGATTTTTTTTTAATGGAATGTTTTTTCAACTTTCATTTCTCGTGGGAATTTTTCTGTTGTTGTCTGGTTGCTCACATGTTATCTGCTCGAACGGGTATTAGGGTACTCAAGTGAGGGTCATCCTACTACCTGGTTGAAGTTAGACTGCGAAGTATTCAAGAAGTAGTAGGGAATTCCAGTGACTAACTTGAATTCTACACTAACCTGTGCTAAAAAGAAATGTAATGTGACTTTTTTGTTGGGTGCTAAACGAATAGTGGGTTGCTTAAGTGAGAGTTATCCTACTTTTTCTTTAACGTTAAAGGGTAGTGGGGTACTTCGGTGCGACTTATAATATTACTTGTCTGAGATATACATATATATATATATTATTTTATCTATCGTTATCTGTTCTTATCTTACCGTTGTGTATAATAGGTGAACTGAATGGTTAAAAGGGTAGTTGGATACTCAAGTGTGAGCTATCTGATTACTTGTTTGGACTTGGATTGTCGAGTATTGGAAAAGTGATAGACAACTCCAATGCGAGTCAAACTACTACTTACGTATGCTCAAACTAGAAAGAACTGAGACAGCGAGAAAATATACTTCATTATGAATGTTTCTTTTACTTATCGGATGATATATTGACCAGATTCATAAACCGACAGGATAGAAACTCAAGTCACATCCTACTACTCTATTGGATCGATATTGACTAGTAATTAGTTCGATGAAGGCTTCAGTGAGGGTCTTCATACTACATACTTACATTTAGTCGGATTATGTTTTAATCCTCCGTTAGATTTGAAGTTCATGTTAGCGAACTTCATATAAGGTCATATTGATAGCAAGGGGTGTTCAAACCTTTTTGACTTGTTTCTTATTGCAAGTCACCTTAACTTTCAAGATGACTTATTATGAGTCTATACAAGACTACATGTTGTTGTTTTATGGTAACAAGTCGGTTAACCGACTCAACTCTCACTCACGCTCGACACCCACACTTTGCATTGACCTCTTCATTAAAGGGCAAAAAAAAACTTCCCACGAGAAATGAAAGTTGAAAAAACATTCCATAAAAAATCAAATCTTTCATATTTATAAATTTCATTCCAATGTTCGTCCAATTCTAAAATTTCTAGTTTTATTTGTTAAGTTCCTGTCTAAATATGAGTTTTCCCTTCCAACTACATCTATTTGTTCAAGATGGAATGAAAGTGTGGACGAGTTTATGAAATATTTTCATTAAACTTTTATTCTACTACAACAAATATCTTTCAATTTCGATTGGATTAACCTATTTATGATTGAAAATCCTTACTTAGAATAACAGTCCAATTAAAATGTTTCATGAACTCATCCAAACTTTCATTTCATTCTTTAGCATCCAGTTCAAATAAGAAGGGATACCTCATTCTTTGAAGGAAAGTTTTCAAGTAAGACAAAAAAATTTAAAATTGGAACGACATTTTTTAAGATGAAATGAAAATTTAAAATTTAGAATGTAATTTTACTATAGAATGATTATTTAATTCGACACATGGTTAACCGCCACTACAATATTCGTTGAATTATAAAAAAGCGTAGATGTACACCTACACCACCTTATGTCACCCTATGGCTACCGCACCCTTTTCCTATACCCCTTCTTCGCCGAATGTCATACCTATTTAGTTTTTTTTTTCTTTGTTGGAGACTTAGTTTTTTCTTTGGCTACTGCACCCTTCCCCTATCTCCCCTCTTCGTCGAATATCATACCTTTTTATTTTATTTTTCTTCGTTGGAGACTTAGTTTCTTTTTTGGCTACTGCACCTTTCTCTTATCCTCCTTCTTCGCCGAATATCATACTTATTTAGTTTCTTTTTCTTCGTTGGCGACTTAGTTTTTTTTATGGCTACTGCACTCTTCCCCTATCCCCCCTCTTCGTCGAATATCATACCTGTTTAGTTTCTTTTCTTTCGTTGGAGACTTAGTTTTTTTTTTGGCTACTACACGTTTCCCCTATCCCGCCTCTTTGCGGAATATCATACTTATTTAGTTTATTTTTCTTCGTTGGAGACTTAATTTTTTTTTGGCTATCGCACCCTTCCCCTATCCCCCTGCTCCGACGAATACCATACCTATTTAGTTTCTTTTTCTTCGTTGGAGACTTAGTTTGTTTTTTGGCTACTGCACTCTTCCCCTATCCCCCCTGCTCGCCGAATATTATACCTATTTTTTTTTTTTCTTACGTTGGTGACTTAGTTTTTTTTTTGGCTACTGCACACTTCCCCTATCCCCCCTCTTCGTCGAATATCATACCTATTTATTTATTTTTTCTTCGTTGGATACTTAGTTTCTTTTTTTGATACCGATTCCTTCCCCTATCCCTCTTTTTCACCGAATATCATAGCTGTTTAGTTTTTTTTTCTTCGTTGGAGACTTAGTTTTTGTTTTGGCAACTGCACGTTTCCCTTATCACCCGTCTTCGCTGAATATCATACCAATTTATTTATTTTTTTCTTTGTAGGAGACGTAGTTTCTTTTTTGGTTACCGCATCCTTTCCCTATTCCCCTTCTTCGTCGAATATGATACATATTTATGTTTTTTTTTCTTCATTTGAGACTTTTTTTGACTACTGCATCATTCGCCTATCCCGCCTTCTTCGCCGAATATCATACCTATTTAGGTTTTTTTTTTTTTCGTTGGAAACTTGTTTTTTTTTTTGGCTTCTGCACCCTCCTCTATCCCCCCTATTTACCGATAATCATACCTATTTATTTTTCTATCTTCGCAGGGGACTTACTTTTTTTTTTACTATCATACCTCGTCGAATATCATACCTGGTTTTTTTTTTTCTTCGTTGGAGACTTAGTTTTTTTTTTGGTTACTTCACCCTTTCTKTWT